>CATIWQ010128954.1:0-71258 GCA_949673415.1 Euphorbia schlechtendalii | reverse complement strand
GTTAAATAATTTAAAACGTCCGAGGAGGATTCCCATATGAAGATCGTCGGATGGTCGAAAATCGTGTGATTCGAGGATAAATTTCCCGAAAAGCCATCATCATTGAACGCGCGAGCTGGTACAAAATCCCGTGCTCACAGCTACCACGTGTAAAAGCAAAAGAAATAAATTTACAAAAGCTGTACACTAAAAAACAGAGAAAAACCAGTCCGGCAGATGGCACTTGGCTACCTGGGCAACAATTAGGACCATTCTTGTATAAAAACCAGAAATGTCTGCTGAGTTGAAAACCCGTGAAGGGCGACTCAGGCAAAAATTAGGACAAGGTGAGGAATAGAGGGACTGCGAGTTAGAAAATCTACTCTAAGTTAACTAGCGGCAGGACTCAAATCATTGGAAAACTTGTACCCTTTTAAAGTCATTCAATGAAATGTATTATGTTTGCAAAGATTTATGTTTATGTTTATATGAATAGTGTGCATACAGAATATCGCAAGTTAATAAAATTCGATAAAATTTCATAATCCAAGAATAAGTCAAAAACACAAGTCAGAAAATAAATGATGAAAATAAATAAGATCTAATGGTGCCAGTCATTCCACCGTGCGCACTTCCTCGAAGTATGGAGAAGGGGGTCCAAACCATCTTCATCCCTCTCCCACTCACGAGACACCATAAAGTGCTTATCAGCATCAGGGAGAACCTTGATCTCACCAAGCCATCTATGGTAGAATTCATCAGTGTCGGTGGTCTCCGGGGCAGTGTAATCCAGAATAACGACCTAAGAGTGGGCCTAGAGCCTTCGCATAGCATCAGGAGTATCAGGACCGAAGTCGTGGAAACGGGTTGAGCATAGAGACCGAGGAACTCGTTGCTGACGCCCGTACTGCCTGCACAGATGAGAAGGGGAATAGAACATAACGCTAAACAGCCCCATCAGCAAAACACAGAATCATGGATGTCGGTAACCACGAACAAAATCTCCAACCAAGGGCTGAGCCAACGAACCTTAGAAGATCGGTAGGAGCCCAGAATCTCGACCCAAGCGCCTTCGCTCAGCGAACGATGGTCCTTCCTAGTGAAGCCTCTAGGACCATAATGCAAAGGGAGGTATCGAGCCTTCCCTAAGCGTGGATCAGCAGTCAGGTGAAGCTTCTCCAACAGCCATACCTACGTTAACCCATTCGTTTAAACAAATAACGAAAATCATGAAAGAAACAGATGAAGAAAGAGAATTACCTCTAGTAAAGCAAAATGGTCTCCTACTAAATCCTGATTCACCAAAGCAGCGTCTAAGTGGACCCAACTCTCAGCCAAGGCTAAAGCTGCAGGAGAAAGGCCTGTAGAGAGTGGGTTAATGACTGATAACAAGCGAAAAGGCGCAATCGCTCCAACCCCACAAACAAATTCCACTAGAAGAAGTAGAGTTACCATTGAAGGCCAAGCTAGATGACTACTGGGTGTATTCTCACACCAGCTAAGGATAGATTCAACCCGGAAGCCACCAACATCAGGGGGAGCTGACAAAAAGCACCCACTGTACTTCAGGTTCCATAAACCCTTCAATTTATCCTCTCCTCCAAACTGTAAAGAAGGAAAGGCGAAGGATAGTCTCGCGGGGGATATTGTCATCGACTCCTTCGAAAAAGGGAGCCTCAGAATAGCATGAAACTCCTCGACTAAGGGACAAAGCTCGAAGTCGGCAAAGCGAAAAACATGGGTGGCGGGATCCCAAAACTTCAAACCAGCACGAATGAAGGCCATATTAACAAGCCTGGAAGGAAGGTACTGAAGACCCCGCAGACAAAAACTCTCAATCCTCCACCAATCGAGTCCCTGAACAGTGCGGAGAAAGACCCTAAGTCGTTCGTTATGGGTCGACATCATAGAGGAAAAGAGCTAAAGAAAATCCCTTAAGACCGGTGTTGCCTACACACATTAACCACATACATTAGCATTAACATTCATTCATACATATACGAAAAACATTCACAAACAAGCAAGCATATTCATATAATAAAACATCACATACGAGGACCTGGCATCCAAAGGCCAAAATCCCTTTTTCTTTCATAAATTAGAAGTCTTTTTAAGATTCTACAAAGCGGAGTTATCTAAAAAAGTTCGGTTAAAAAAAAAGGGAATCTAAAACCAAAGCTAAAAGGGAACTCCTAAGCATGCGTCGCCTATGCGTTATCTCCACCAACTGGATCTTGGGCCAACATGGAAGCTATCTCAAAATCCTCAACACCTAATCTCCCAGGAGCACCACCCTCTAAACCATACATAGGAGGAGGCTGGGGAGCGTGAAGAAAACCGACGTCCCATTCTAGAGAGAAGAGTCACCTAGCATCTGAGTCATCAAGTAGGGAATCGATATCAAATGTAAGAGGCTGGTGAGGACCCGAGGTGGAAGCCCACACTTCTGCTTGAGACTGCTCTGCTACAGCATTCTGCCGCAGCAACTCTTGATACTAAGCCCGGAAACTCTGGTAACTAGCTTCCAAACTCTGGTAAAGGACTCGCAGCTCCTGGTGACTAACCTCAAGGCCATGATAGCGAGCATTTAGACCTTGATGGCTAATATCCAGTGTCTGATCGAGTTCTTGGTAGAGTCGCTCGAATTCCACGCTCCTCACCGCCATATCCTACAGTCATAAAACATGTCACGAAAATAACATCCATGTATATAAAAAAAAGGACATTTCATGCATCGCATATAACAGGATGAAAAATACAACATACACATGTAATCCCAACCTGAGAAATCATCAAGTCCCTCAATGCAAAGGAATGTCTAGCTACCCGATCCATCTCCTCACATATGACCTGCAAAAGGAAAGGAGTGAGTAAACGAATGACAAGACACACCCAAAGATCGCTGGTAATCTAAAACTCACATGAGTAGTATCGGAAGGGTCGTAGGCCAACGTGTGGGAGCTCAGGGAAAGAGGCACCTACCGTGAGGTTCCCATGGAACCCATCATGTAGAATGTAGAATCAAGGTGAACCGCAAACCTCCCCTCTATGACACCTGCAGATGTACTCGTGTCCCCGGTCGTGGCATCAAATCAGGTACGCGAACCCTCTTTCGGGCAAATTCCTACAAAGACAGACAAACAATCAGAAATAGGATCAACATGGGTAAAACAATTAACACATTTCATACCCGGCATCCCACACCAGTGCCACTAGCACCTACACTTGAACCACCGTCAACTCTCGGACCCCTAACACGAGTTGGGGGATGCTCCACCTCGGCTTGGGTTGGTGGGTGAAGCGGAAGCAGTCTCTCCCTAATGAAGGCCTTGTAGTCACCACGTAGCCCGAAGAGCCTCACACCATGATCCTCAAAGAGCAACTCCTGCTCATCGGGATCAGTGACCACCAAGTGCCCCCAAAATAGTCCGGGGGGAGGCGGAGGCGGAATGCGCCTCTCGGATACTGGCTTAGTCCGCCAGAACTGAATACGTTCTCCTAGGTACCACTCACGGGTCCTAGGCCCCTCAAGGATGAAGCAGTTGCGATCCACGTCTTGCTGAATCTCCTTCTCTATGTGATAGCTTGGGAGACCCCTCCACGGGTTGCGCTCCACCTGAAAAGAAAGAACGTTAAAGTCAGAATAAATCTAAAGATAAAAAGGCGATCATATCCATAGAAATAAGATCCATCACCTACTCAAGGGTCCATGTGCAAAGATGCTACAGAATCCAAAAAATCTCCCATGAATGAAAAGCAAATCCGCGCCATACACGGTGCTCCCTCCAGAGCATCAACAAACTGTGGGGCGGGGAGGAATTGATGATAGAAATCCCATGCCTACGAAATAAAGGGATCAGTTAAGGTTAATCACTCAATAACCGATGTACACAAATCACAAAGTAAGCAAAAAATACCTGAAGAACCATGGGGTAGCAACGCAGAGCACCCAAACGACCCCGAACGACTAAGTAAAGGGTAAAATAAGTTTGCGCCAAGATCGCCCATGGCCAATTAAGGCCACTAACCCTATCCAAATCAGCTAGTAGCTCAATCAACCCATAGTTGACCTCGCTGTTCGAGACTGGGAAAAATGTCACACTCAACAGGGTGACAAAAAATGACCGAACGTTAAGAGGAATCTCGGCCTTGGAAATAAACTGTCGACCCATCCAATAGTCAAATAGCATGCTATAATGCAACGCCCAGCCTCTGGGGTCAACGCCGAGCAGGTCTTTGACGTGATTACAAGCAGTTGGAGCCTTGAAGAACGGCTCCAAAAAGGCGTCGAACCGGATCATAGTACCAGCCCAGGGTAGACCAGTGATCGCTACAACATCAGAGGGAGTAATAGTAACCTCCCTGATCGGAAGGTGGAAAGTATGCAAAATGTCGCACCACCTCTGAGCAAGTGTGATCGATGTAACATACGGTAATAAGGTAGGCCGTAAGGATCGGGCCAAGGGACCGAAGCAGGTGGCCTCGATAGCTTGAACTAGCTCAGGGTGAGAATAAGCATGATGATACCACGCTTGGATGGTAGAATACCCACCAGTAGGATGTAGTGTGGGGGATTGCAAAACAAATTAATTAAACTCATTTTGTAATTAAACTTAAAAAAAGGACGAGAAAAACATCAAAAATATTTTCTTTAAATTGTTTAGATCCAAAACTTGTTTGGATCCTGAACTTTATTATTGTTTTTTAATCTTTCTACTTCTCACGTTTCTCAAAAAGGTCCTCGAATATTCTCGGGTTTAAAATAAATTTAGAACCCAAGTCCTATTATCGTTTGGATAAATATTTTCTTCAAAGTTTTTTTTGGATCCGAAAAACGTTTAGATTCCGAATTTTGATTATTTTCCAATCTCTTTTCCATAAAAAACAAAAAATATATATATATAATAAAATTATATATTATTTTTTTTTCTTTTACAAAAAAAACCCGCAGAGGTGCCACCAGAAAAATCCGGCAAGCCCCCGATGTCTCGCCAGAGGGTCACTAGCAAGGAGGCCCCGCTAGCAGGCCTCGCGAGGGTCCCAAGGGACCCTTGCTATCAGGCATCGCGAGGGTCCCAAGGGACCCTCGCCAACAGGCATCGCGAGGGTCCCAAGGGACCCTCGTGAGTAAGCCTCGCAAGGGTCCTAAGGGACCCTCGCCAGCAAGCCTCGCGAGGGTCCCAAGGGACCCTCACCAACAAGCCTCACGAGGGTCCCTTAGGACCCTCTCCAGGAGGCTACGCGAGGGTCCCTTTGGACCCTCGCCAGGCGGTTTGGTGAGGGTCCTAAGACCCTCGCCGATATGTTTGGCAAGGGTTAGACCCTCGCCGAATTTCCTTATGTCCGCGAGAAAAATTTCCGACGGAACCAAATTTTTCATTTTTTATATATTTTCCTTTTCTCTTTTTTCTCTTAGGATAAAATTCCACGACATGATTCAAAGATCGGTTCCAATCTAGTTCCTAAACATGATAAATTTCACTGAAAATGGAAAATAAAAATGTTATTGGAAATACCTCGATTCGGGAAAGATGAGGTTGGGCTGGAAAATCAGGATCTAACGTCTCTATAGAGGATGTAATGGTAAACCCCAGCATAGTGTCGCTCGTAGCGAAACCATATGCGGTGTCAATATCAATGAAAAATACGCTGGGATCATCGGTAGGCTGAGGAACGATGTGAGATGTAAGACGGAGTGCCCTGTTAGCAACGTTTGATAGCAAGATTTCTAGAGAGAGGAGACAGGGAGAGTATTTTAGAGAGATGAAGAATATAAAAAGTGAAAAAATAAAGGAAGTGGAGCCCTATTTGTAAAGAAAATAAATGGGCCCCACCTATTTATTTATTATTATTTTCCAATAGAAGCCTCCTAACGCTACGGAACGATGCACTGGATACCCCAATATTCCTCATACTCATTTATCAATGTTTTAATTTTGATTGAAGGGGAAAAAATTTTTGCTCTGCATAAACTCAATCAAACAATTAAAACATTCATCATGAAATATTGATTAACATTATCTTCTTGATTTGACACAAAGAACAAGCCGCAATCCTACTAAGGAAAGATCGCATTTAGGCATCAATCTCCAATTATTCCAAGGGGCACACAATGACCTCAACCGAAGAATGAAAAGGTTACCACTAATGGAACGCCGCAGAAAGAAACGGTCTACCCACACAAAAGGGGCATCAAGCACCAAGGGATTCTGAAGAAAGAAACGAACAACCTTATGAAGACACAGCGCCAGAAGAGAAGGCCTATTTTATCAATTGAGAATAGGAAATTACCAACCACACCGGTCAGGTATTCTCTCTATCCCTTTGCTCTTTTCATGTGATAACACTGTTTATACAACCAGCAATTATTACATGAGGGGCAGCTATGAGCATGGGATTTTGTACCTGCATGCGCGTTCGAGGATGATGGCTTTTCCGGGATTTTATCCTTGAATAACACAATTTTCGAGTATCCTAATGCATCCGAATGGGAGTTCCCCTCATCTCTAATTCAGAAGGACGTTTTAGATAAAATTATTTAATTTTATTCTGAAATTAATTAACTAAATAAAAAAATTCAAAAAAATAATAATAATAAAATAAATAAATATTAATTAAAAAATATGAAAATACAAGAAAAACTCGAAAATGAAAACTCGGGGAAACTGAATCCTAGGCCGGCCTCGCTGGCGAGAACCTCGCCAAACTTGGCTAGGCAAGGCTCGCCAAGCTCTTAGCGAGGCCTCGCCAACTCTCTTAGTGAGGCCTCGCCAAGACGTGGCGTAGCCTCGCCAACGTCCTTAGTGAGGCCTCGCCAAGGACATGGCGATGAGCCTTGCCAGGCTTTTCTCCAGCGAGGCCCCTCGCCAGAAAAACTTACATTTTTTGGATTTTTCGAGATTTTCATATAAATAGTTGGGTCATTCTCGATAATCAGGATTCCGAAATTATTAGACAAAAATATAGCTTTTAGAACGACTTCGAATTCCAAGAATAAAACGAACAATTTTTGGACTTTCTACTACAACATTTTTACCTAAATAAAAAGACAAGGAGGATTTCTCAAATATCGATCGGATATCTTCGAAGTGGATTCGTTTAGTAAGGGTAAGCCTATGAGTTCCTAGAACTACAATTCCCGTGCTTTCAATGTTTAATTTCTTCTTCTGATTTCTTCTGTGAACCTAGGACTTTCGCTTCTTTTATTTTATTTTAACTGTTGTAATTCTTCTTCATCTTTTTCTTTATTAAAAGGAGATGTATGTTAGAATACCCCCACGAAGGGAATAAAATATATTCCTGGATAACAGACCTCACTTTTTACCATGTGAGCAATTTCATTAATTAAAATGAGCAACCAATGTGCTAATAGAATGAATGGTTTTATTTAAATAACAAACACAATATCGCGATCTTTTTTGTAGGCCACACGGGCCTCACTGAATTCAAAATTGAACATACGTGTTATCCCCTGTGTTAACCTTTGTGGATGCAGGTAGATTAGGATTAGATGTATGTTTAGGACTTTAATTTTCCTTTGGGTATCGTAATTTCAATTTTTGGAAAATGTAATTAATAGGTTAGTGGGGGGTTGCAACCCCAATTTTTGAAGCCTTGTAATTTCCATTTTTTGCTTTTACTTTCCGCATTTACTTACTGTTTTGTGGATGGTTTATTTTTCCTCTTTGTGAATGATTCATTATTTCGCAATACATAAACCATGCATCTAAACTCCAAAAATGACCTAAGTGCAAATATGCGCAATTAAAAGAAAATGGTTTTCTATAGATGTAATTTAATGTGATCCAATGAGAAATAAGCAACTTATCCCGGACCCAAATCTCTGTGTCTTGGTGGGCCGTCCCCTGGACGTTAAGCCTCACAGGTCTCTAATTCCTGGAAAGAACTAATCCAGGTGGCGACTCCACACTAAGAGATGGCGGATTCGAGTTCGAACTGATCTTAAACGTTTTTCACCTTTTTCTCTTTCAACTTTTTTCCCGGCTCCCCGACCCGGCGCTTTCTTTTTTTTCAAACACCCCGGTGGACCATGCCTCTCATCTCTCACGTACTCTCGGCCCATCGCTCCGTGTCACCCGCTCATAGGTGGTTGTGGATGACTTCACGAGATTCACTTTGGTAGTCTTGCTAAGTAACGAAGATGAAACATATAAATCTTTTGTAGAGCTCAATAATCGGGTAATGAACAAAATAGGAACTAAAATAGTAGAATCTGAAGTGATCATGGATGTGAATTCGAGAACCTTCATTTCAAAGAATTTTGTTCAGCACATGGTATTAACCACAACTTCTCTTCTCCTTATACACCTAAAAAAATGGGGTTGTAGAAAGGAAGAATAGAACCATAGTTTAAATGGCCCGATCAATGTTTGGTGATAACAATCTACCAAAGTACTTTTTGGGAGAAGCTATTAACACAGCTTGTTATATCTTGAATCGGGTTTTAATTTGCACAATTCTAGAGAAAACACCCTATGAACTTTAGCGAGGGCCAAGCCTAAGATTGGTCATCTCAGATCATTTAGCTATAGGTGCTTTATTCTTAACACCAAAGAGCATCTAGGTAAGTTTGATCTAATAGCTAATGAAGGTATCTTTCTGTGATACTCATCTAACAGTAGGGTATATAGAATATATGTCAAGAGAATCGGCCTATTAGAGGAGTTTATGCATGTAGATTTTGATGAAAGTAACAATGCAGATAGACATCCATCTGATAAGGATTAATGAGTAACCCAGCAAGAAAATCCACTCAACATGCCACTCTCTGTGCTGGCCAACCTAGCACAAGAACCTGAAGTTGAGGAAGTCAAAGAAGATGATGATCTTTCAATCAACTTCAACGATGTCAAAGATCAATCTACACCTCAGCAATTTGTTATAGATCTTCAAGCTATTGATCCATGTATACCAAGGGAGATTAGGACTCATTGCAACTATTCGCTCGATAGCATAGTTAATGACGTTCATAATCCAGTAATAACGAGAGGTCAGCTTAGTAGGATGATGAGCCATCTAGCTTTCATCTCATTGATTGAACCCAAGAAGTTCAAAGATGCAAAAGGAGATGATTATTGGATGATCACAATGCAAGAGGAGCTTGATCAGTTAAAGCGCAATGATGTTTGGGATCTAGTTCCTAAGCCTAAAGGAAAATCAATTATCGACACCAAATGGGTTTTCAAGAACAAGCTTGATGAAGATGGCGTTGTTATCAAGAACAAGGCTAGGCTTGTTGTTTAAGGGTAAAACTATCAAGAATTCAAAGATTATGATGAAACTTATGCTCCTATAGCCCAACTTGAAGTTTTTCAAAACCTATGTGCTTTTGCATCCCATATGAACTACAAATTGTTTCTGATGGATGTTAAAAGTTCATTCCTAGATGGATTTATTCAAGAGGAAGTGTATGTCCACCAACCTTCAAGCTTTGAAGATCCAAAGAATCCTGAGTATGTCTTCAAGATAAAGAAAGCTCTCTACGGATTGAAGCAAGCTTGAAGAGCTTGGTATGTGAGGTTGACTAATTTCCTAATCAACAAAGGCTATGAAAGAGGGAAAGTAGATACTACTCTTTTTATCAAGCGAAGAAAAGAAGATGTGTTAATAGTCCAAATCAGAGTGGATGATATCATATTTAGGAGCAACTAATGAGAAGTTATGTAAGGAGTTCAGCAGGCAGATGAAGAGCGAGTTCGTAATACCAATGATGGGAGAGCTCAATTTTTTCCTTGAACTTCAAATCAAGCTGACTAAAGATGAAATCTTCATAAATCAAGCAAAGTATACTAAAGAAGTCCAAAAAAAGTTTGACATTGAGCGTTCGAAGCCAATGTCCATTCCCGTGGCCACTGATTTTATCTTAAGTAAAGATGAAGTTTGTAAACCAGTAGACAACAAGTTCTACAGAGGAATCATTGGCTCACTTCTTTATCTTATAGGTAGGAGGCCTATCATATAGTATGTTATGTGCTACTATGCTCGTTATCAAGCTGACCCTAGAGAATCATATATAGCAACTGTGAAGAGGATTCTTCGGTGTTTGCAAGGCTCTCTTGAAGCAAGTCTGTGGTATCCCAACAACACTGATTTCCCTCTAAGAGGATTCATAGATGCTGACTATAGCAGAGATAAGCTCGACAAGAAAAGCACCAAAGGAGGATGCCATTTCCTTGGAGAATGCTTAGTCTCATGGTATAACAAGAAGCAAACTTCTGTTACGCTTAGTTCAACTGAAGTTGTATACATGGAAGTAAGAAGTTGTGTAGCACAACTACTAGGATCATGTAGCAACTAGAAAATTATGGTATAAATTCTAAGCATCTCGAAGTTATGTGTGATAATAAGAGCGCAATTGACCTATCCAAAAATCTAGTTCAACATGGCAGGATGAAGCATGTCAACATTAGACATCACTTCATAAGAGATCATATGCTAAGGGGAGATATTAAGTTAGAGTATGTTCCTTCAGAGGAACAACATGCACACATATTCACCAAACCATTGCCAAAGGAGCAGTTCAATGTTCTAAGGTAGCTTATTGGTATGGCGAACCCCATGTGAAGATAAAATTAAGAATTTTGGCTAGTGTTGAAGAGCAAGCCTTAACTCAACCAAATGAGATAACACCATTTACATTTTAATGTAACTCCGTGAGATTCAGATTCGTGGTTAAAATCAAAAGCCCACATTTTCAAAGGACACACTTTTGAATCAGAATCATTTTCTGCTAAACTCACCGTTTTACTAAGGCAGTTGCTCAAGTGCTCATCTCAGAGTTGATTTTAATCTTGTGTTGAGAAGGCTCCATGTATCTATGAAGATGAGATCGTCTATAAAAGGTGAATCTGAAAGGGAGAGAAGTTACTTGCAAACTTGAACCCTAATCGTTTTCTCTGCAAAAGAAACCTAAATCCTTTCTCTCTCAAACTCTCTTGTCTACAAATGGAGATTACCAAAAAAACCCTCACACTCTAAGGCAAATCCAAGAAGAAGATGTTTATTTACATCGATGGATCATGGCAGACAATCACCTTTCCCGCTAAAACTATTTTCACCAAAGTAGAGTGGGCTGAAGACCTAGATTTTGGCCCAATTTTTAAGGTGAACTATGATACTCTGCTTCTCAATAAATTCATGCATAAGGTCATCAAGTAGCAAAACCTTAGTCAATTCCTATTGTTTGAAGGCCCTACAATAAAAATCCTCATCAAGGGTTTCTAATCCACCCTCTAGACCATGTAAGGGTTCAAAGATGTTCTGTTGGTGGAGTTCAACAATGTCTCTTACCTCATCTACGTGAACTTGGTGTCCAGCCTGTTGAATATGCCTTTGAAAGGAACTGTACTGAGGAAGACTAGAAATGAGGAGATGGTTGATGTCCTAGCAGATTGGGAACTCCTCGCAGATTATAGAGCTGGAGAAATAGCTATATCGGGGATGAGTTGGGAGACAAGAGCTTGTCATGAGCTTCTTATGAAGCTATTGCTACCCAAGACTAGGTCTATCAATCAAATGGTTACAACTAGGATGAGTGACTCAAGGGATATTGAGTTCACGGCTAGATTTATGCACTCAATATATCCAAGAATCATTGACATGGAGGCTCAACTGAAAATCGCTATCTCCACTTCAGACTTTCATGATTTACTGCAATGCTTTCAATAATTTTCCTACCAAGGATTTGATCAAATAGCCCATCTCACGTAGTGCCATCATCTACTTCTTGAAGAGCTGAATGATCTGGATATCCTGGCTCTTAAAGGGAAATATCAACTTGAATCTGAAATCTCGCCAGCCATCATTGGAAAGCAAGAGGACTTCCAAGCTGTCCTCAACTCCTTTAACCTATGCATGCAGCAAATTGTGAAAGGTTAGTTAATAAAGGGGGAGAAGGTAGTGAAAGACACAATAAGGATGGGCAATGAAATACTGATAATCCTTATCTAGCCAGCCATCGCATCAACCTCATGATCCTCAATCTCAGTAATCTCAGTAACAATAATCACATCACCAACAACAACAGCACCATCATTCTTCATCTAGTAATCCCAAAGGTGGATCATTAAGCTCTTAGCACCGTAGATAGCTGTAGACTAGATATATAAAACTTATAATAGGACCTATCAAGTAATTTTAGTTTAGAACATGTTTTGTGAACTGAATAAGTATCATTTTTTACAGTTAATGAAAATTACAAGTTTGTCCATCTAGTCAAAGTTAAGAGCTTCTTAACTCAATATTTGTTGTTGAATTTATGTATGTTCCCGTTTATAATCTACTACAGGAATATATGTTGAGACCAACTTTAAAGAAAAGCTGAAGTAAGACATAGTCCCAAATAGAAGAAAATTTCTCTAAAAAAGGGGGAGCTGAGTTGACTGAAGTAAATCCACTCAGCATGGGAGAGTCTAAAGTGACTAAGGAATTCACTCAGCATGGGGGAGTCCTACAACACTTACCAGGTATTTCGATATCTTTAAACTATCAATTAAATTAATTCTCTTCTACTACCTAGTTTGTTATCTGTGTAAAATGGGGAAGATTGCTGAACCCAAGTTAATAATACTTCACAGTACTTAGAACGTTTTAGAAATAAAAAAAAGACTAGGATAGTGAAATTAATTGAGTACTAAGTATATTCCCAATTAATGAAGTTTACTCAAGTTTGTTTAAGGGAAAACAACTCAATTTACTGAATAATTAATTAAGTTACGGCTTAGAGTAAGAAAAGCTGAGTTGAGCTGAGTATTACATAGTTTATAAGATATTTACTCAATTTTGCTTATTAAGCTTTTCGTAAGAAAAGCTGTATATATTTGACACTTAGAAAAATAAATGACACATGTGCTACTAACGGTTTCTGTGAGAAAGGGAATATTCCTTTGGTGATTTTCAGGAGAAAAGGTGTTGAAATTAAAGAAGATATTCCAGTGGTCCTCACAAAACAAAAGGTGTCAACATGGAATGTTAGATATTCCTCACTAAAGTCAAAGACAAAGAGAATCCTCTAACATGTGCCTTTTCTCAGTGTTTTCGCAATACTTTGCAACATCATCAAGTCAACGAATGATAGTATTCCACGTTGCATCTTGCGCGCCTCTCTACCAGAACAGATTTCTTGAAGACAAACAAGTTTTTGACACCTTGGGATAACGGATAAATCTCACGCTTCAACGTTCAAAATCTTTGTCTCTAAACGTCCTGGAATTTATCCCCATTGGGAAAATTCAAAAGATTTGAAGAGAAGAGATATAGAAGAGCTGTTAGGATGAGATGTTTGCAACAGCTAATTCCAAGACCTTCAACTATAAATAGAAGACTGGAGTAAATGTTCTAGGTTGGTGAATCACCTTGAATTTCTGAGCTAAAACTCTGTTCAAATACTACCAGCTTCAAGAAATTCCAATTCAAGCAATCAGCGAATGATCATTTTCAAGTTTGTTTATAATAGAGAGTGTGAGCACAGGATTTTGTACCATCTCGCACATTCAATGATGACAGCTTTTCAAGATTTTTATCCTCGAATCACACAAATTTTTTATTATATGAAGATCTCTGAATGGGAATATTCCTCGTCACCGTGTTATGTTTATTTTGAAAAAAATAAAAATTTGATATAAGTTAATTAATAAATAAACAAATTTAAAAAGAAAAAATATAAAATAAATAAAAATCGGATCGAACTGGGCTCGCCGAACGGGCTAGCCCAAGGCTCGCCGAGAACCAGCGAGCGCTGGAATTTCTAGCGAGGGTCGTTAGACCCTCGCTGGAAATTCTAGTGAGGGCCTAGAATTTCCAGCACCTCACAGGAATTTCCAACGAGCTCGGTTTAGCCCCAGCCCGAGCCTTATAAATATCTTAGACTTTTTGGATTGAAGGGGGCTCAAAATTTGAGAGAAAAACTTTATTTTTCAAAGGCAAAAACACTGAAAAAAACCTCAAAAATATTTTCCTTCTTGAATTCTTTGAAAAAAATTGGATTCAAAACATGTTTGGATTCTGAAACTTCTAATTTTCAAATCAACTTTCTTCAATTTCTCTTTCTTCTAAAATCCTCAGATTTTTTCGGGTTTAAAACAAATTTAGTTCCTGGGTTTGATTATCTTTGGAAGAAATAAACAATTATTTTCCACATGAACACAACTGAAAAACAAATGAGGAATGCTCCCGGGGATCATATGGATACGCCAAAGTGGATTCACACCGCATGGGTAAGCCTTTGAGTTCCTAAAGCTGCTTATTTCGTGCTCCTTGATTTTTCTTAATTTCTTTTTACATGTGGACCTAGGGATTATTTTATTTTATTCTTTGTAAATATTGTTGTAATATTTATCCTTCCTCTTTTCTATTTCTGAAAATTCATGTTAGAATACCCCCATGAAGGAATACATATTATTCCTTGATAACAGACCTCACACTTTGCCATGCAGTCATTTTCGCTAATAAAAATTGACTAACTTATGTGTAAATAAAAAATGAACCATTTTTTTATTTAAAATAAGAACCTTAAACTATCGATATTTTAATTAGGAAACACAGGCCTTCTAAAAAAATCAAACATACGTGCAAATATTGTGCCATATCTCGTGTTAACCTTTGTGGATGCAGGTTAAATGTATGCCTAGGATTTTATTTTCCTTCGGGTGTCGCTAATTTTATTTTTAGATATGTAATTAATAGGTTAAGTGGGAGGTTACATCCCCCGAGGTTATGTAACATTTAATCTTTACTTTTCATTATTTATCGCTTTGTGTATGGATTTACTACTTTCCGCACATACGTTAAATCATGCATAATAATTTCAAAATGACTTAAGTGCGAATATGCACAATTAAGGAATACAGTTTTCTATAGATGTAATATAATGTGATCTAATAAGAAATACACAACTTATCTCGAACTCGAATCTCTGTATCTTAGTGGGCCGTCCCCCGGACATTAAGCCACACAGGACTCTAATTCCTGGAAAGAGCTAATCCAGGTGGCGACTCCACACTAAGAGATGGTGGATTCAGGTTTGACTAATCTAAAAATGTTTTCGCTTTCTCAATCCAACTTTTCCCGGGTCCACGACTTGATACGAATTTATTTTCAAACTTAAACACCCCGGTGGAATGAGCCTCTCAATCTAGCTCTTTCGGCCCATTGCTCCGTGTTTCCCACTCACAGAGAGAATAGCACTTAAGATTTATCATTGTAAAAGGATTCAATATTTCTATAAGTTGAATTCTTCTGTTCATAATTTCTTTTAAATCTAAGTGTTAGTTTAGGAAGGATACCTAAACTGAGTTTGAGAGGTAGTAAAAAAGGAGAGTACTTTCTGTAATCATTTCTACCTGCTGTAAAGGCTTCTCCACCTAAGGAATGATCGAATCACTAATGGATTAAAGCTCGGAAAGGAATCCAGAGACTGGAGGTAGGCTAGGGGCCGAACTAGGATAAAATATAAGGTGTAAAAGTTCTAACCTTATTTCTTTGCCTTTATCGCATTCATCTCATTCATCATTCTATCTCTGTTATGTTATTTATTCCTCTTGAAAAACCAATCCAAGCTGAGTAGTTTATAGTTTTTAGACTCAACTCAAAATGATGAACTCAGCACGCATCTAAACACTTAACTTGGTAAAATATTTTTACAAATCCAAAAAGAAATCAAGTATTGAATTCACCCCCTCTGCTATTTATTTAAGCCATTTAGGAGCAACACATTTCACGACTCCAGAGCTTTATCTTGCAACTAGCAGTCCCTCAAAATTTGAGTGCCCCATCCTTCTTTAATGCACTTTAAACTTTACCAACCAACCTACTCATTATCAATCCACAGTAGCTCAAGCCATGTCTGCTCCAAAATTTACAAACACTCCTACGGGCACTACATTCCCCTAAGGAGAGCTTAACCAAGAGATTGCAACATTGACTCGTACTCCTCATTCTGAATTTTAGCAAGGGGCCCAAAGAATGGTCCCTTGGTATCTACCTCCCAATATAGTGGAACCATGGTAATAGTTCTTAACTACTCACGCCAACCAATTCTTGAACCTTTAACCAAACTACTACCATATCCCTTTGATAGTATATGATGATGAATGTCATCTTGATAACTTTGTGATATCGGGGTTAGTAAAATACAAGGGAGAAGGAGATCCCCAATCACATTTAGGTAACTATCAAACTATGATGAGAGCTATAAGGATTAGTGATAAGATGTTAGCTAAGCTCTTTATTGTTACATTGGGGAACCCACCAATGAGTGGTACAATAAACTTCCCTTAGAAGTATTTCATGATTAGAAGCGCATACTAGAAGCATTGATATAGTTTTATGGCTTCAATTCTGAGAAGAAGACCACCAAAATCTCGAGGCTATTAAGCAAAGGTACAAGGAACTGTTCAAATCCTCTTATAGTAGGTGGATGACCACCCAAGTGTTGTTGAAGGACCAACTCATCTTATAAAAAAATGATCGTGAAGCTCTTGGATGGTGCATTGCTAGCTTATAAAAAAGCTTTGGGAATAGACGCATTTACATGCTACAACGATGATGCATATTGGAAGGTCATGAATCTTGAGTGGATATAATTCATGGGCACACCTGTGGGGAACCTGCCAATAAATAGTGATATAAGACGATGACTGTTAGAAAAGATGACCTTCCACTTGTGGAGGATGATGATGTTAATGGTGTAATAATTAATATTTCAAACTTTTTTTATAACTCTACCCATGAGGCTTTTGAATCATTAAAAGCACTTAACTTTGCTTATGTGCGTGATATCCTTTATGATGGCATCACACATTTCATGAGCATGCGCATAATGATTTCAGAATACATGATACATTATTGTTAAAATTAACTCGGGTACAAATAAATCACCTAAATAATGGTGATAATTTCAAATGATTTGACTTCTAAGATAAAAACAAAGATAACAAGGTACTTAGAAAATATGTGATAATGTTCTCTTATTGTGAGTACGATCCGGTTCGACCTAATCATAGATTGATATCTTTTCTACAAGTACTAGGATCCAGCATAGCTCTAAACTTAAACATAGGAAAACTCTCTTGCATATGATATACGAGGGTCGAAAACCCAAGTACAACAATAGTCGATCGACTCATCGTCATATTAGTCAATCGACTACTTTTATCCTCCATACTAGTCGATCGACTAGTAAACATTCCAAAAATCCTAACTGCCTAATGAGTCAATCAACTCATGCTTATTCCAGTCGATTGGCTAGTAAATATTCCAAGAACTCTAACCATTTAACAACAATTGATCAATTACCCACGTGGCACATTTTCAAAAACCTTAAAAATGACATACCATTCATTGGGATCATTCGATTAACTACCCATCGCTTAACACTAGTCAATATTCTAGTATCAAAATGAGTCAATTGACTAGTGTCAATTTACTACAAATAGATGATCTAGTTTCAAAATGAAAGACAGTGGAAAATTTTCTTAACCAAACTATGCTTAGTTTCTTAAATCCTTTGCAAATTATTTCCAAAACCCTTTTCTAATCACTTCAAAACCTTTTCCAAAACCCTAACAATACTTGGTATTGTTTTCATGCTTTAACTTACATTCATCCACAATACTACCAAAGCCCTACAAAAAAGCTACCAAGCCAAAATCTTATCATCCCCACATTATCGAGGTTCCTTCTAAAAAGTAATCAATTTTGAGTTTTTATTGTTAGACATTATGTATGCCCTAGAGGTAATTAAAGCTATATGTCTCTATTAGTCACTAATGTACAAATAGTTTTATATTATTGTTTATCAATAATAAGGCATCTTTGTTATATATCGATGATTATTTCTAATTATGTATCTCGCTAATATATATACATTCTATCATGTATGTATATATATTCATTGATATAATAAGACAAAGTTTGACTATTTCATAGCGTGAAAGTGTAAGGATAAAGTGGGAGCTATGTGGAGTTATAACTACATGCACATGTCACTATGAAAAGTGTAAATATCCCTAATCATAGTTTCATTGAGACTGGACATCAATGAATTAGATAAATTAGCATGTGTAGGCTTACTCCTTGGATTGAATCCAAGCAATCGATCTCATGAGCTGGAGGTTGTACCTTGAGTTAACACATGAATGTATTCGGGTAATACATTGGAGACCGCTATAAGAAAAACACTAAGAAATAACTATATCCATGTGTTGGTGTCACATCTTATTGCAGTAGCAATACGAGTATCCTCAGACTTGAGAAATTGGTTAACTTGTGTGGGAGTTCCTATACTTTAGGTCATACTTATTCAGATTCTTGTGATCAGGATGATACGGTGATTACTAGTATAGTGATGATATTTTATTGGTAAGCCGAGTAGTCAAGATGGGATCCATCTCTCTTGATATAGTGATATAGTGGGAGTTGTACCTTAAACCCTCTTATTGAAGTGACACGCTCATAAACATCTTATCAGAGTATGAGGTTGATAGAATGGGTTTCTAGTCAATCTCATTACATAAAGGCGAGTGGTGCTCTTCGTGAACAAGTCTAATTCTAGGATAGCTACCACTATTAAATGAGTTAACAATTATTTCGAGCTCAATAAATTGGATGTTACTTAACCTAATGGAAGGAGTGTATTGTATTAGTTACTATTGCAGAACTAAATCAAGTCACACGCACGTGATGTTCCAAGTATCGGGGGATCATATACCTTCGCTAGAAATCCCATTTGATCATCTAGAGTTATCAGGTTCCATATCAACCTGGAACACTAAGCCTCAAGGTTCCCAAATGGGAAGACAAGTTTAGGTGCTCAATACTTTGGGATCATATGAGGTCACACATATTGGGCCTTCATCGGAAAAAATAAAGAACTTATAGAAGGGGTCTATATCGAGAATAAAAGGGAGATCAAACTCGTATTGGATGGACCATTAAATGTTCAAACCAAATAATATTTGAAAGAGGATTTGGAAAAATTGCACGAGGTGTAGCAAGGGATTTTTCCCTTGCAAGTGGGCCCCATGCACATGGTTGTTCATAGGAGGAGGCTTGCGTGGAAGCCACATAAGAACAAATGTGCTCATGAGTTGCTAGCATGCGTTGGCGCAAGGTAGCACATGCTAGTCAGCTATAGGCCCGCAAGCGTTACTTGGCAGTGCTTGCGTGGGCCTGTAGTGTAGGCCCACCAGTTGCCTGCAAGTTAGGCTTGCGGGAATTTGTTCAAGGTCTTACTTACGCATTCGAGTTGACCAGCGAAGATTAGAGCTCCACTCGTCAACCCGGTTATGGGATGGGGATTTTTCCCAACCACATTGGAAATGAGGAGAGCATTTTTGCTTCCCTTATACTATAAATAGTGGTCTCCTCCTCCACTTTTCCATACTTTAACTCAACCTTCCTTTTGAGTTTTGACTCTTTTTCTTGCTCGTTTTCGCAAAATCCTCCACGAGTTTCTCTAGCATTTACGAGAATTATTTTTAAGGGTTTATTCATATTTTGAAAAAGAGGCTTCATAGTTATTTTGGGTTGGTTTATAAGTGGTCTAGAATTTGCTTATTAACCAACAAGTTCTCCCTCAACGTGAGGTTTTTGTCGGTGGGGTCCGTGTGGACTTATCATAGAGGCTGTCCTATTTTGTAGACTTGTGCTAACGGAGGGCTATTCAATTGTTCTAAACAAACGCTACACCACAACAATGGAAGGCACACATCAACTTGTAATGCTTTAAACTTAGATGTTAGGTTTCTTTTAATAAGTTTTATAAACCTAAAGCATGTATGGAATGTTTTTAATTGAGATTATGTCAATCATGCCTTGCTTAGGAGTTCCTTTAGGGTTAATTTTGTGCTTTGAAATTCTTCCATGCAAGTTCGCATGTTCATTAGCCACCTTAATTAACCATCAATGGTATCAACGCTTGCCTTATGCTATGCATGTTTGATAATAATATATTGAAATGTGATTTTCTATGAATTGATTAAAGTATGTTATGCATGAATTAGGTTTCAATTACTGCTATATAAAAGATGTGATAACTAGATTTAGGTTTTGCTCAAACTTAGTCTAGGTGATTATCTTATCATTAACAATGTTTTACTACATGTGTAAATGCTTAAAATTGAGGGTCATTCGATACTTCACTCGATTAAAAGAATGAAATCTTTAAATTATAATTGTATATGGTATAACGAATCAAATTGCCAATAAATATTTTTACAACGATTGGAGTTGGATGCTCATTTAATTTAAGGGAGCCTGTCCTACCTAGAATTCTCCATCGGTATTAGGTTTAAGCGTACCAAAGGGACTTTTAAGACTTAGTCCATTTCTAGTATGAGAATTGAATTTCACATATGGATTTATTATCATAGTTCAAGTTGTTAAATTAAAACTTATAGACATAAGTGCAAGAACTTAAATATGGACCTTGTTTGTTTTGCATGCTATGTGGAGACTTGGCATAATGAAATGATTATGATGTACCAGTCTTGAGCATGATCCCTTAGATTAATAATTCTAAATAGCCCTGAATTATTATTGTCATAATCATATCCATCGTTGAGTCTTAGAGTAGGCTGAGATTAGCTGCACCAATAAAATCCCTACAATAATATTAAGGTGGGAAATCATCTTCCTATCATAAGTTGTGATACAAACGTTATTGAAGAATGTAAGAACATGTACAACATGCTTTCCCTTTACATTTCTTTGGCCATGAGACTAAATAGGGTTAATGCCTTAACCAAAATGGGTTAGTTGTTCATATCACTGGAGTTAATGCTGGATTAGAGACATATTTGAGGAGTTATACAATTGAGTACACACATCTCGATAAAGAGAACTCAAATGGACTAGTAATTGCATGGAATGCAAATGGATAGTTCTAACCACAGTTGTTTGTTATGGCTTGACCTGCTATAGTGGGGGTCGTATTAAATGTGCTATGGATGCTACATAATAAAGATAAAATAGTTCAACCATGTTTTCCCAAATTCAATAGAAGGGGTTATTTGAATGTCGATAAAATAGTAGGAAATATGTGTTTAATTAAAAACCTCATATTAAATGCATGTACATATACTAATGTATGAACAATTTCTATCTTATATCTAAGTTGAATATGATCATTAACAAAAACACTCATATTGATATTGGTCCTCTTGGCAACATAAAGTATGATATTTGCAACTTCAATGAGTGGTTTGGTATTGTTAGAAGAGTTATTCGGAACTATTACTTGGATTATGTTCTAGATGATCTACGTCCCAAACATATTTGTAATAGTGCTTTTACATGTGAGATGAATGACTATGAGAGGCATAAGGAAAACTATGAGTTTGTTGCAAAGCTCATTTTAGACAACATGCTCTCAAAGTACACACACGTGTACAAAGGTCTGAATCTAGAGTCCATGGTTCATAGTCTCAGTCTAGTGGAAAATCGGGAAAGTAGACTATTCCATAGTAAGTTGCAGGGAGACACCTCAAAAGTGGAGTTAGTCATATACTTAAAAGATAACTCCAAGTAGTTAAGGGAGCTGGGTATCAGGTATAGTGAGAAATACTTGAGAGAAATGGTATTGAGGGGATGACCCAATAATTATGATCCTTTCAAGGGGATGCTTAAGGAGTGTTTTCCTAAATGTACTTTAACTCAAAGAATTGAGATATTTGAGATTGAGTTAAAAAATCTCAAAGAATAAGTAAATGCTAAGGACCTTAAGTTGAAGAAACTTAAAGGTTTAAAAGTCAAAAGAAAGCTCATGAAGCGGCTAGAATTGAAAAGGAAAAATGTTTTTCTTGAAAAAAGCTCTTTGGATAAAGATGAGAGTTGTGGCTTGAAATTCTAAAGGTATGTTCATACTAGAGAGTTTCTCTATAGTTCCTTATTGTTAAACATGATGTATGCCCCTAGAGGTAATTAGGGAGATATGTCTTTATTAGTCACTAATGTACAAACAGTTTAAGATTATTGTTTATCAATAATAAGGCTAATCTTTTATATATCAATTATTGTTTCTAAATTGTGTATCTCACTAGTATTATATATATGTTATTAAGTATATGTATATGTTCTCTAATATAATAAGAAAAAGTCTGTGAATATTTCATAGCGTGAAAGTGCAAGGACATAATGGGAGCTATGTAGAGTGAGAACTGCAACATGTATTACTATGAAAAGTCTACATATCCCTAGTCATAGTTTCATTGAGATTGGCGATCAATGAAGCAGACAGACTAGCATGTGTAAGCTTACTCCTTGGACTTGATCTAAGCAGTTGATCTCACAAGCTGAAGGTGGTACCATGATTTAACACATGAATTTATTCGGGTGATACATTAGAGACCGCTATAAGATAAACACTCAGAAAAAACTATATCCATGTATTGGTGTCATGTCTTATTGCAGTAGTAGTTCGAGTATCCTCAAATCTAAGATACTAATTATCTTGTGTGGGAGTTGCTCTACTTTGGGTCGTACATATTCATACCCTGGTGATTAGGATGATACGGGTGATTATGGGTATAGGGATAATCATTTGTTGGTAAGCTGAGTAGTCAAGATGGGATCCATCACTCTCGTATTGTGATAGATGGGAATTTTACTTTATGGCCTCTTATTAAAGTGACACACTCATAAACCTCTTATTAGAGTATGAGATTGATAGAATGATTTTCTAATCAATCTCGATACATAAAGGCAAGGGGTGTTCTTTGTGAAAAAGTTTAATTCCAAGTTAGCTAGGACTATTGCATGAGCTAACACTTAATCCAAGCTCAATAATCTGGATGGTACTTAACTTGATGGAAGGAGTGTATTGTATTGGAAATTATTGTAGAACCAGAAAAAGTCACAGGCACGTGATGTTCCAAGTATCCGACGATCATACGCCTTTTCTATAAAGTCCATTTGAACATCTAGAGTTATCGAGTTCCATATCAGTCTAGAACACTAAGCCTAAAGGTTCTTGGATGGGAAGCCATGTTTAGGTTAGCCTCTAGCAGCTCCATACTTTGGGATCCTATGAGGTCACACACATTGGGTTTTTACCGGAATAAATAAAGAACTTATAGACGAGATCTATACCGAGAATAAAAGGGGAAGTCAAACTCATTTTGGATGGACCATTAAATGGTCAAACTAAATATATACAAAGAAGATTTGGAAAAATTGCATAGGGTAAAGCAAGGGAATTTATCCCCTTGAGAGTGGGACCCGCTAAAACTGGTTATTCATGGGTGGGGCCTGCATGGCAGCCTCGTGAGCATAAAAATGCTCATGAACCACTAACATGCCTTGGTACAAGGCCAGTGCATGGTGGTAGGCTGTAGGCCCTCAAGCGGTATTAGGTAGCACTTGCATGGGCCTATAGTGCAGGCCCACAAGCAAGCTCGCAAGCACGGTTTGTAGGATGATCCTCAAGGCCTCGCTTGCAGGATCAAGGAAGCCTAAATGGGCTTCCCTTATAGGATGACACACACGGAACATGGAACTCTGCGTGGCAACCCGTGTGGGATGGGGAGCACTTTTACTACCCTCCCACTATAAATAGTAACCTCCTCCTCCTTTATTTTATACTTCAACTCAGTCTTTCCTTTTGTGTTTTGAATTCTTTTCTTCTCGAGATTTTGCGAGATCCTCCATTAGTTTCTCCGCTTTCATAAGAATTCATTTAAAGGCTTATTCCTATTGGAAAGATCCTTCTTAGTTATATTTTTGGGTTAGTCTACGAGCGGTCTAGTAGCGTCTTGTTAACTGATGAGTTTTTCCTCTATGTGAGGTTTTGGTTGGTGGGGTCCATGAGGACTAGTCATAGAGGTTATCCTAGTTTGGAGGATCATTCTAACAGATTGGTATCTAATTGCTTTAAGGGATGGTCGCACAAGGGAAAGGCACGCATCAACTTGTAATGCTATAAGCTTAGATGCTCTATTTCTTTTATTAAGTTTTATAAACCTATAAGCATATATGGAATTTTTCAATTGAGATTATATCAATATGCCATGCTTAGGAGATCCTTTAGGGTTAATCTTAAGTTTTTTTAATTCTACCGTACAAGTTCGCATGTTCAATAACTGCCTTAATTAACCAACAATGGTATCGGAGCCAGGTTTATACTATGCATGATTGAAGATATATTGTAATGATAATTTCTATGAATTGATTAAAGTTTGTTACGCATGTCTTAGGTTTTGATTCCTATTACAGAAAAAATGATGTGATAACTAGATTAAGGTTTTCTCAAACTTAGTATAGGTGATTATCATATAAATTAACAATGTTTTACCACACATGTAAATGCTTTTAATTAAGGGTCGTCTAGTACTACACTCGATTAAAATGAAATCTTTAAATCATAATTGTCTACGGTACAATGAATCGAAATGCTCGTGGTGATTTTAGCAAGGATTGGACTTGGCTTCTCATTTACTTTAAGGGGGTCTCTCCTACTTGGAAATCTCCATCGGTATTAGGTTTAAGCATACCTAAGGAACTTTTATGACTTAGATGATTTCTAGTATGGGAATTAGATTTAGCATATGGTTTTACAAGCGTATTTTAAGTTGTTAAATTAAAACTTATAGATTTAGGTGCGATTTTAAACACGGACCTTGCATGCTATGCGGAGTCTTGGCATAATGGAATGATTATGATGTACCCATCGTGAGCATGATCCCTTACATTAATAATTCCAAATAACCCGGAATTATTATTATCATAATCATATCCATCATATAAGTCCTAGATTAGGATGAGACTAGTTGGACAAATAAAATCCCTACAATAATATTAAGGCAGTAAATTGTCTTCCTATCACAAGCCGTGATACACCTTGTTAATGGATGTAAGGACATGCACAACATGCTTTCCCTTAACATGGGTTTGGTCATGAGACTAGATGGGATTAAAGCCTTAACCAAAATGGGTTAGCTATCCATGTCAATGGAGCTAATGCCAGATTGCAGACATATTTGAGGAGTCGTATAATTGGGTACGCACATCTTGAGAATGAGAACTCAAATAGACTAGCAATTTCAAAGAATGCATAAGGACGGTTCCAAACATCATCATTTGTTATTACTTAACTTGCTATAACAAGGGTCATAGTTGATGGGTTATGGATACTACCTACTATGGAAAATTGGTTTGACTAGGTTTTTCCAAATTCAATAGAAGGAAAAATTTGAATGTCGATAAAATAGTTGGAAATATGTGTTAAATTAAAGACCTTATATTGAATGCATATATATATATATACTAATGTCTAAACAATTTCTATCTTATATCTATATTGAACAATGAGTCCAAACATAAATCTTCATCCAATTCTTGACACTAAGTTGACAATGATCAATTTCAAAGATTGGTTTAAAGTTCTTAGGAAAGAGCTTGAGAAGAGTAGTTTGGATTATGTTCTGGATAATCCTAAACCATTCAATCTTGATGCTGAGGCTTCTATTCAAGAAAAAGAGGCATATCTTAAGCATAAGAAGGATACTTTTGTGGTGTCACTCATGATGCTCGAAACCATGAACTTGAAGATTAAGAAGCAGCATGATGGTATGGACTTAAAATTTATATTGATCCATCTTATAGGAATTCATGAGGGCATGAAAATTGAATGGAATGAAATATTGAAATTCTTCTATACCTTTGGAGAAATGATGGGATCCTAGCCATTGAGCGTATTATAGAATACTTTGAGTATTCGAAGAGGATGACTCAGATAGAAATTGAAATAAATTCTGAGTTTGATATACAGAATATGATTGAAAGTTTATCTGATAAATATTCACCCTTTGTGAAAGATTATCTTATGTCAAGAAGGACTAGAAAAACATCTAAGTTTATAAAGAAACATAGAATTTTTGAAGATAGTATAATGGCTAAAGGAATATGTACCTTGGAACGTAAGACTTGCATCAAAGGTAAAGGTTTTAAACCTATTAACAGGAAAGTTAAAATGTGACCATTGAAAAGGAGAATTCCAAAGGGATATGTTTCATGTGTGGAAGGACAGGACATTGGAAACGTGATTGCAAAGCTTAGATTTTTTAACAAGTGAAGAAGAAGCCAAGTGAGGCATCTACTTCGGGTATGGTTATGATAGAGAGTTTCTCTACAGTTCCTTATGAGTCTATATGGGTATTGGATACTAGTTTTGGTATTCATATCTGTATTTCTGTGCAGGGGTTGAGGAATAGTAGGAGGCTTGCAAAGAAGGAAATTGACCTAATAGTTTGAAATGGAGTAAGGGTTGCTGCAAAAGCTATAGGGACATATAGTCTTTTTTTACCTAGTGGCCTTGTTTTAATTTTGAACAATTACTATTATGTTCCTACTATCACTAAGAATATTATTGTCAAATTCAGCGTGATAATAATTGTTACGTGTTTAGCAATAAAAGGATTTGAGATTTTATTTTAAGATAATAATTGTCAAATTCAGCGTGATAATATTCTTTATTCATGTGGAATGTATTTGAATGGAATTTATGTTCTAGATACTAAAACTGAAATTCTGAATAAGAATATTGCTAAGAAATCGAATATGGATAATGAGAAATCTTCTTACTTGTGGCATTGTCGTCCAGGCCATATAAATGAGACTAGATTAACTAAGTTACAAAAATGTGGTGACTAGGGCCCAATTGAATGGGAATCCTATGGGGCACGTAAACCTTGTTTAAAGGGAAAGATGACAAAGAAACCTTTCAATGGAAAGGGTCATCGCGCTACGAGTACTTTGGAAATGATACATTTCGATGTATGTGGTCCAATGAGTGTTAAGACACATGAAGATTTTGACTACTTCATAATCTTTATTGATGATTACTCACTATATTGTTATTTATACCTTATGAGGCACAAGCCTGAAAGTTTTGAGAAATTCAAAGAGTTCAAAACCGAAGTAGAGAAACAGCTTGGGAAAAGTATCAATACCTTTGATCTGATAAAGGCGATGAATACTTAAGCCAAGAGTTCTAGGATTATGTAAGGGATAATGGTATATTATCCCAATAGACACCTCCTTATACACCCCAACATAATGGAGTGTTAGAAAAGAGGAATGGAACCCTACTTGATATGGTTCAGTCCATGAGTAGCCAAGTAAAACTCAACATATTGTTTTAGGTTATGCACTAAAGAGTGTAGTTTATATTCTTAATAGAGTACCCTCAAAATCAGTTGATTAAACACCATACAAAATTTAGTATGGTAAGAAATCAGCTCTTTATCACCTGAGAGTTTGAGGATGTCCGCTTATGTAAAGAGGTCAAGTTTTGATAAGCTAGGTGCTAAGTTTAACAAGTGTCTATTTGTAGGTTACCCTAAGAAGACTACGGGTTATACCTTTTACGATCCCAAGTAACAAAAGGTAAGCATTTCTATGCTTGCTCAGTTTCTCAAGAAGGAACACATACTTGCGAAAGCACGTGGGAGCAATCTTGAGTTGGGTTCTCAAGAAGATTAAATTGACAATCAATTGATTGATCCTACACCTGTTACACACGAAAGTGGAAGTATGCAACAGCCTATTATAACATCGACATTGCGTAGGTCAAGTAAGGCTCTAATCGTTCCTGAGAGATATAGTTATTTCATCACTAATGATAAGTACATCTTCCTTATGAAAGATGACAAACCCAAGATTTACAAGGAGGCAATGGAAGGCTCCGAGTTTGACAAATGGTTTACATCCATGAAGTAATAGATATGTACGAGAATTAAGTCTAGAACTTGGTTGATGCTTCAAGTGAGATTAATCCCATAGGATGCAAGTGAGTTTTCAAGAAGAAAACTAACATGGATGGTAATATAATTACCTATAAAGCAAGGCTAGTTGCAAAGGGTTATAGTCAAAAGGAAGGCATTAACTATGACGAAACCTTTTTCACTAGTAACCATCCTAAAGTCCATTCAGATACTCTTTGCCATTGTTGCTCATCATGATTATGAGATCTAGCAGATGGATGTGAAAACCATGTTCCTTAAAGGGAACCTCGATCTGGTTGTATATATGATACGACCAGAAGGTTTTACATCTTAGGATGGCTCGAAGGTATGCAAGTTGCAAAGGTCCATTTATGGACTTAAGCAAGCATCAAGGAGTTAGAATATTAGGTTTGACAAGACAATCCGAGAAATTGGTTTTGTGCCAAATACTAATTAGCCCTGTGTATATAAGAAGGTTAGTGGGAGTGTAGTCAATTTCCTTGTATTGTATGTTGATGACATATTACTGATAGGAAACAATGTTCCTTTTCTTCAAATAGTTAAGTCATTGTTGTCAAAGAAGTTCTCCATGAAAGACATTGAAAAGAAGCTTTTATACTTGATATAAAGATCTACAATGATATGTCTAGGAGGCTGCTAGGTCTTTCTTAAACTATATACATGGATAAGGTTTTGGCTAGATTTAACCTTGAGAAGTCAAGAAAGGGTTACCTCCCAATGTCTCATGGGGTTAACCTCTCTAAATTTGAAATTTTGAGAACACAAGAAGAGAGACTACGCATGAATAGAATGCCTTATTCTTTGACAATAGGATCCATCATGTATGCTATGGTATGCACTCAGCCAGATGTCTCACATGCCTTAACTATCATGAGCAGACTATAATCTGATCCAGATGAGCAGCACTGGATGGCCGTTAAAACTATCATTAAGTGCTTACAAAGGACTCAGGATATATTTTTAGTTTATGGAGAAAGTGATCTCTCTGTGAAGGGATACACTAACATGAGTTTTCAATATGACAAGGACGATTACAAGTCCTAGTCAAGATATGTGTTTATGTAATTTGGAGGGGTAGTTGTTTGGAAAAGTTTCAAATAAGATACAATTGCTGATTCAACCACTAAATCTGAGTTTATAGTTGCTTCTGAAGTAGCTAAGCAAACTGTATGGCTTAAGGAATTTATTGGTGATCTCGATGTGGTGTCTAGCATCTTAAGGAATTTATTGGAACATTTCAATTGAAATTATGTCAATCATTCCATGCTTAGGAGTTCCTTTAGTGTTTATTTTAAGTTTTGAAACTTCGCCATGCTAGTTTGCATGTTCATTAACTACCTTAATTGACAATCATTTATTACTATCATTAGCTGAAGTTCTACTAGATTCAAAATCTTACAATAAGCACATTATCGAGATACTGCTCAAAATACCACCAATCTCCAAACCCTACAATCTGCACATTACTGAGGTTCTACCTAGATTCAATCCACTATAAAGTCCTATATAACCATAGTACTACTAAAATCTGGCCCAAATATCCACCGTTCTTAGTTAGTGCCGAGTCCCTAGTAACATCTTGGAACTAAAGAAAGGTATCTTGAAGGCTAATATCTTTTCCAACATTCACAAATACACGGGTCCTATACAACCATAAAACTGCTAAAATCTTGCCCAAATATCCACTGATCCTAATTAGTGCCGAGTCCCTAGTAACATCTTGGAACAAAAGAAAGGTTTCCTGAAGGCTAATATCTTTTCCAACATTCACAAATACACATTCTCATTTTTACAAGGAGTGGATCCAAGAAAGTAGTAGGATTCTTTCAAAGTAAAAAGTTTGTCGAAGGAAGATTTTGCTAGTATTATCTCCACCTTAATCATGATTACTATTATTATTATTGTTGTTGTTGTTGTTGTTGTTATTATTTTTCTTATTATCTTGTACATAAAATTATTTCCTAAGAGTTAGGAGTCTCATAGTTATCAACTTGACCAATTAATAATTATTTCTTCTAGACTCAATCTTTAAATTCAAAGGTATAGGAGTTCTACTCGAACCAGCTATACCAAAAGTTTCCCGTTCAAAATAACCCT
Source organism: Euphorbia schlechtendalii (assembly GCA_949673415.1). Taxonomy (NCBI): domain Eukaryota; kingdom Viridiplantae; phylum Streptophyta; class Magnoliopsida; order Malpighiales; family Euphorbiaceae; genus Euphorbia; species Euphorbia schlechtendalii. The sequence goes on along the minus strand of CATIWQ010128954.1, from coordinate 41,424 downwards.
TATAATGTATGCTGGGTTCTAACACTTATTAAAATAAAATTAAAAGTAATTGCAAGAATATAAAGAAAATAACAATAACAATGATAATGGAGAATTTTTAAAGATGAGAAGAAAATTAATTTAGTCTCAAATTTAATTTGTACCTTTCAACTTCGAATCTACTTTATCTAGATTCGTTAGTTGATTTTTTGGAATATCTTAATAAGAAGAATAAAAACTAAAAGTGGGTTGGTGTTTGGGACCTATTTAAGTTCTAAAATATCAAGTAAAGAAAAAGAGTAGAAAAGAACAATGAAACGAATCGAGAATGATTTATTTTGTTGCTAAAAACTTTTCTAAAAACCCAATTAAATGATTCAAGAAGAGACTAGAAAATTTGAGAGAGTTTTGGATTGTAAACGATTATAATTTTTTCAACTCTGAAATCTGAGATCTTTTTATAGAGTTTCGAGCTTCAATTCGGGTAAAAAAGGAGAAATGGAAATGAATTAATTTTGATTAATTTTTGTAGAAAAAATTAAGTACCATGATAGAAGATCTCAGTACTGTTTGTGAGGCATTTTTAAATAGGAACAAATGAGAAAGGCGGTGGAAACTAAACATAAAACAAGACATTCACAATATGTGATAGATGGTCACAGTACCGTGATTTTGATAATGGTACCATGATCGAAAGATCATGGTTCCCAATTACTTGTCTTGAATTTATGTATGGTAATTTTTATGGAGGGTAAAAAGGGTAAAGTGTTGCATTTTGTAACTAATTCCGAGTATCAACTTAGAAGCAAAAAAATATGATATACGTAGAATAAAATTAAATATTTCATCATCGACTAACAGTGCAGTGAAAAATCATGCTCACATATACTCAGTTTTTTCTTGAAAAAAGTGGATATGAAGAGATAAGGAAAAAAATAGTGTCTTCCAAATCTTGACATCTCCTCACTAGCTCTTTAATGTTCTTGCATAAAAATTGTTGGTCAGCTGTGAGCACGGGATTCTTTGTCTCTCTTTCGAAGCGATGATGAGAAATATTTTCACTTGCCTCTTTTGTTTTAGTGATCCGCTTTGAAATTACGAGGCGTTCGGAGGAGATCTTTGGTCCTTTGAAGGTCAAAACCAAGCCAAAATCATTCAAAACTAACCCAAAAAAATAAAAAAAGTCCAAAAAATAGTTAAATAATTAAATTAATTAAAAACTAATAACAATTAAAATTTTAAAAAATATTTTTTCAACTACCCATCCCGGTCAAACCGGTCCAAACCGATTCGATTTTCAGACCGGCCCGGTATGGGCTAGTACCGCAGGATCGGCTTGCATAGGTAGGCCGGTTCCGACTGGTACCCGTCCATGGGTCAGTTCTGGACGGGACTGGCCTCTTTTAGGGGACCGGGACTGGTCCATTTTGAACGGGTACCGGCCTGCCCAAATGGATCATTCTCAAAAGGTCGAGACCAGTCCCGACTTTCTTGCTGCCTACTCCACATTTTTATATTCTTTTTTTCCTTAACATTAATTTTTTTGTCTCAAAAATACCCCTCATTCCTCACATATTTACATTTTTTACCTACCCCTATAAAAACCAAAAAAATAGATTTTTGAAGAGGAAGCTTACCTTTTTGGGAAATTCTTCTTGAGAGAGAAAATTCTAGAGAGAGAAATTAGGGTCTTTGGGAAAAAAGTTAGGAAACTCCCACAATTTCGTTTTCCAACGCTCTTTCTTCTAAACTCCCCATTCCTTTCGGGTTTGAGTTAGAAATTTAAAATCTAACTCTCAGATTTCCTATTCCTTTCACTAAAAAACCTTCTTTTCTACTTTTTTTTACCAAATTGACTACAAAAAGACTTTGGGATATTATTCTTTAGCGAATCTGGCTCCAAAACTTGTGGGTTCATGTTAGAGGGGTAAGATTATGAGCTTTTGGAGACTCTTTGTCATGATTTTGTATTTTATTTTCTATCATTTTTGTAGTTTTGGCCTAGTCTATTTATTTTCCTGCTCTTTATTACTATTTTAGGCCCCCGCACGATGGGAAATCCATTTCCCCGATAACCGACCACATTTATGCCAGAATTAAATTTTAAATAATAAAATTGGTAAATTGAGTCTAAAATCAATTATTTTCTGATAAAAGCGCGTGGGAGGCTTGAATTTTCCATTTTTAAATCAATTAACACATTATTCACCCTAATCTAACTTATTCGCATGACTAATGCGTCTTTTTTTATTAACTAACTATGCCATGATGCTGTGATATATATCTCATGCTAACCTTTGTGGATGCAAGTAGTCTAGGTCAGATGTATGTTAGGGTTTTATTTTTCCTTCGGGTATCGCAATTGTAAATAAAATGTATTTGTAGATCATTTGTATTTAGGATCATTTGTATATTACCCCCGATTTGTATTATTATTTACCCTACACTCCTTTAGGTTAGAAGCCTCGTATTTACTTTATTTATCGCTTTCTTTAATTTTTACCATTTTATTTATCGCTTTCTGCATGTATGTCTAACTCCAAGATAAATCGAATATGATTAGAAATAAATCGAAATGTCTTAAAGGAAGTTGTTTGCTTATAATTAAAACTCAAATAATGACGAAGTAGGCAACTCATCCGGACCCAAATCTCTTTACTACGGTGCAGTTTAGGCTTAACAAATCTAGGCTATACCGAATTTCCCAAAAGAGCTTATCTAGGTGGCGACTCCGTAACAACGTAAATGAGAGGTTTAGGCTTTGAGTCTTTCAAAGCTTTTCTATTCTCTTTTTATTTTTCATGAAACCCCCACACCCCATCTCATGGGGCTGGCGCCTCGTGGTGTCCGCTTAGGTCAGGAAAGTTGTCCGCTCATAGTGGCGACTTTGCTGGGGATTGTTTTCTTTTTTAAACATAAAAGTTTAAAAGACTTTGATGAGTATTGAAAAGTCGTTAAATGAGTTTTTTCCACCTTTAAACCATTTCGAATAAAATCATATGCATTAAACGAATTATCCATCAAGGTTAAAGAGCCATATTTTCACTGTGAATCCATGAAAGTATCACTTGTGACCTCATTGGGATCAAGGATACCTAATGTGTGGATCATTTGTTGTCATATCGCATGTACCTCCCTCATTCACACCTATTTGGGGAGAGGCTTGGAGTGTATCGTAATGCAACAAGAACCTTCTACATCAACAACCTTGTGACTGAACTCATATAGCATCACCGTAGTAACATTCCCTAGGCATACCAAAACGTCTCTATGTGCATAGTGCAAGTTCGCTCCTTAGCACCCTTGTGGTGTCAAGATGACCAAAGCTTAGATTTAGAAGTAGAACCCTTTATTCCAAGGGAGGCGTATGGTTGGAGGAATTGTATAATTGTGTGCATGCCACATGATATGTTTTAATCGTTTTTCCAACCATGACATATGCAAATAAAACAACATCTCACACCATGTATATCATTCTAACCACTTTCTTTTGTGCAGACACGAATTTACATGCACACACTCATTCTTTTAGTAGTTTAAGGTTTTAGAGCACTCATGAAGTACCATGACATCACAAATAAATCCAAAAACATCATGATATACCCCAATGGTATTCATTAGTCATAAAGACGCTCGAGGTTGCGCTGCTTTAGGGAACACACCAACATGTCATATCCCAACATTTACGATGCCCCATAGGCATTCGACACTCTACCCAATTTGAGTCAAGTACTCAACTTATTCATTTTTTCACTTTGGCAATATTAAATAAACATCAACATTAATTAATTCACTCATTTATCATATGGGTATAACACATTGTTTAACCCAAAAATAAAATTCTCATTTAGTCTTGACATAAGGATGTCACTGTGGTAAGGTTTACAACCCTTTACCCTCTTGTTTCAAAGTAAACAAGTTCGTGTCAATTATTTCATTCAAGTTCATCCATAGAGAGATCACATTGATCTTTCTCGACCTCCATACCTAAAGGTTGGGATATCATTTCATCGCTTCACAAGGGTTTGAAAAACCTTTAGGAATCATAAAATTATTTTGTTTTATCATTCTTTTATTAGTTTAGGGTTTTAAGACCACTCATGAAGTATTATGACATCATGAATTGTAGAACCCAAGTTAATAGTACTTAACCATTTTGGAAATAGCAAACTAACTAGGACAGTGAAATTAATTGAGTACTAAGTATACTCTTAATTAATGAAGCTGACTTGAGTTTGTTTAAGGAAAAACAACTCAGTTTACTGAACAATTTTTTAAGTTGTAGCTTAGAGTAGGAAAAGCTGAGTCTGTGCTGAGTACTAAGTAGTTTAAAAGTATATCAACTTAGCTGTGTTGAGTTAGCTTTTATTAAATAAAAGCTGAATTCATTGACCCTTAGAGAATTAAATGACACCTGCGCTGCTAACGTCTTCTATGAGAAATGAAATATTCCTTTGATGCTTTACGGGTTAAAAAGCACTAAAAATAATGAAGATTTCCAGTGGTCCTCATAATTCAAAAACGTGTCAATACAGAATGTTGGAGATTCTTCACTAAAGTCCAAGATAAAAAGAATCCTCTAACATGCGCCGTTTTCTCTATGTCGTCGTACATCTCTTCAAATGTCAGCAATATCAACCAATCACAAGATTGCACATCGCACTTCGCGCACCTCTCTCTCAATCCATTTTTCTTGAAGATAAATGAGAATTTCTCAATGTGATTTTATTCCTCCTTAACATTTAAATTTCTATCTCTAAACGTCATGGAATCTATCTCTAACGGGAAGCTTCGAAAGATATGAAGAGAAGAGAAATTGAAGAACTACAAGGATGAAAAGTTTGCAACAGCTACTTCGTAAAGCTTCAAGTATAAATAGAAGACAGAAGCAGATGTTCAAACTTGGTGAATCACCTCGAATTTCTTTAAGATCTGAAACTCTGAGCAATTACTCATAACTTTAAGAAATTCCACTTTCAAACAACCATTTCAAATCATTTTGTAATAGAGAGAATAAATTCCTTAGATTTAATATTGTAAGGATTCAACATTTTATAAGTTGAATTCAGTTTGCACTTTCATTTCAAATCTGAGTGCTAGTTTGGGAAGGGTACCCAAATTGAGTTGAGTGGTAGTTAGAAAGAAAGGTACTTTATGTAAAATTGTATCTACCCATTGTAAAGGCTGCTTCCTAAGTAAGGAATGAACAATAGTGGATTCGAGCTCGGAGAAGGAATCAAGGAATTGGAGGTAGGCTCGGGGCCAAACAAGGATAAAATCAGGTGTTGAAGTTCTGAACTATTGCTTTAGCTTTTATTACGTCCATCTCATTCATCATTCTTTCTATCGTTAAGTAATTTTCTTGAAAAATCGATTCGAGCTAAGTAGAGTACTTAGCACAAGATTGTAGATAAACTATGCCAGCGAAGCTAAGCAGTTTATAAGTTTTTAGACCAACTCAACACGCATCTAAAAATTTAACTTGGTTAAATAATTTTCATAACTATTATAAGTAACCAAGATTCACATTCACCCCCCCCTCTGCAGTTGATTATAAGCTTTCTAAGGACCATCAAGTGGTATCAGAGCAAGTGCTCAACTTGTTGACTAACTGTCTTTGAGTTAAGATCCATAAATGTCTTACAACAACTACAGTTCTGGCTCAAGTCAGGTAGTTCTTTTAAAGGAGGGAATGTCTATTACCAAGCCACCTCTTTTTTATGGTAATCATTACATGTTCTGGAAAATTGCATGAAAAACTTCATTCAATCGCAAAGCATGTAGGCTTGGCTCGCGATTGAGCTTGGCCCTAGATTTCCCACTATTGTGAGGAACAGAGTGCGTGTTCCAGTAGATCCAGAGGACTACGACGATGCTGTTCTGAGGCTTCTCAAGGAGAATGTTGCAGTGATTATCTACTTACACTATGTGCTAGATCTTACTAAGTTCAACAAGGTCTCAGGATGCGAGATAGCATAGGAAATCAGGAAGAAGTTGGAGATTACCTACAAGGGGAAGGATAAGGTCATGGAGTTGAAGATCAATCTCATGCTGAGGGAGTATGAGATGTTCTCTATGGGCGCCAGCGAGGGTATTTAAAGCATGAATACCAAGTTCATTAACATCGTTAATGAACTGAAGAGATTGGGAAAGGAGTTCACTAAGGAGGAGCTAGTCAAGAAGATTCTGCGCACTCTTACCTTAGAGTGGGACTCCAAGAAGACTGTTATTGAGGAGGCTCATGACCTGAAGACCTACAGCTACGATGAGCTGATAGGCACCTTGTTGACTCATGAGATGTCTATGAAGAAATATTCAGATGACTCCAAAAGGAGTCAAGGCGAGGAAAGAGAGGGAAAAACTATTGTCTTAAAAGCTGATTCATCTGATGATTCCACCAACTGCGACTCTGATGAGAAAATGGCCATTTTGACTAGGCGTTTCAAACATTTAATCAAGAAGGATGGGAAGTTCAACAAGAAGAAGTTTCCAACTAAAAACAAGTTAACTCAGCACTGGCTTAGAGCTGAGGAAGGAACCAAAAAGGAGCACAGCAAAGACATCAAGTGCTTTGGCTATGGAGAGAAAGGCCATATTCAATCTAGTTATCCTAAGGTAAAAGAAGGACAGATTCAAGAAGAGGTTCAACAAAAGAATGAGGCACTTACTGCCACATGGAGCGACTCTGAAAAATCCTTGTCATCTGATGAGGAAGTAACTAATTCAACCAACCTCTATCTCATAGCTATTGAAAATGAAAGGGGTGAAGGCTCAGCATCTACCTTTGGTAGAGATTAACCCGCTGCTGACTCTGAAGTTGAGCCCAATAAGGGAAAAGCTTCTCAAGCTGAGGTACATTCTGAGATTCCCTTATCTATAGAAGAATTCACCCAAGCACTCTTTGATGTTATGAAATTGACTAACAAGTTGATGAAAAAGATCAAAGTGCTATTGAAGATTTGGAAAACACAATCGCTTCCTCATCTCTTGATATTCTCTTTCTTCAAGAAAAAGATAAGTATCAAGATTGTTCAAACCACAAGCTCACTAAGCAATTAGATGAGTTGACTACTAAAGTAATAACTTTGAAGAAGAAGCAGGATACTTCTCCAGCTAACAGTCAACCTCCAAGTAACCAAACTCGCAATTCTAAGAGGAATAATTCCTCTATCAATAAGAAAGCCCAAAACAAAAACAGCGTGTGGTTTTTGCAGAAAAGCTAGACATGTCACAGTAATGTGTAGGTATAAAAATGGTTATTATGATGAGTACGACTAGAGTAATTTAAGCACTACTGACAAGGGAGGACCCAGCTCGAAAGCATGGATACCTAAGAAAATGACACTATTTTACAAGTGAGCCTTAGATCCGTTGATGACTCTCGAATATGGTATTTGGATAGCGAATGCTCAAGGCATATGATGGGAGATGAAAGCCAGTTCATCTCATTGAAGTGCAAAAGAAATGGAAGCGTCACTTTTGGAGATAACCAGAAAGGCAAGATTGTGGGCTGTGGCACTGTTGGTGTCTCTCCTTCTATCAAAGAGGTTTCTCTAGTCAAAGGTCTGAAGTTCAACTTGCTTAGTGTAACCTAGCTTTGTGACAATGGCAGAAGGGTTACATTCGACTAAGCATGCTGTTCAGTTATTGACTGTAAGACCGATTCTACTATTCTCTTTGCTCCTTGAATCAATAATGTATATATGATTTATTATCCCCAGGCTCCACTAATGTATGTCTTGTATCTAAGGAGGATAATTCATGGCTTTGGCATAGAAGGTTGGGTCATATAAATATGAACATTATGTCCAAACTGGCCAAAAAGCAATTAGTTATGGCTTTACCCAGCATCAACTTTGAGAAGGATAAACTATGCTCAGCTTGCCAGCTAGGTAAGCAAGTTAAGAAATCTTTTAAGTCAATAAATCATGTAGTACTTAAGCGAGCATTGGAGCTCCTCCACCTGGATCTTTTCGGCTTAGTTCAGCCTATGAACATGGGTGGTAAGAGATTTACGTTGGTGGTTGTGGATGACTTCACGAGATTCAATTGGGAAGTCTTGCTGAGTAGAAAATATGAGACATAAGAATCTTTTGTCAAGCTCAATAACCGGATAATTAATGAAATAGGAACTAAAATCAATAGAATTCGAAGTGATCATGGATGTGAATTCAAGAATTTGAATTTCGAAGAATTCTATTCAGCGCATGGAATTGACCACAACTTCTTTTCTCCCTATATGCCTCACAAAATGGGGTTGTAGAAAGGAAGAATAGAACCATAGTTGAAATGGCTTGATCCATGCTGAGTGATAACAATCTACTAAAGTAATTTGGGAAGAATCTATTAACACAACTTGTTATATCTTGAATCGGGTTTTAATTCACCCAATTCTGGAGAAAACACCCTATGAACTTTGGCGAGGGCGCAAGCCTAAGATTGGTCATCTCAAATCATTTGGTTGTAGGTGCTTTAATCTTAACACCAAAGAGCAACTAGGTAAATTTGATCCTAAGTCTGATGAAGGTATCTTTTTGGGATACTCAACTAACAGCAGGGCATATAGAAAATATGTCAAAAGAACTGGCCTATTAGAGGAGTCTATGGATGTAGATTTTGATGAAACTAATAATGCAGATAGACGTCCATCTGATGAAGATGAAGGAGTACCCCAAAAAGCAGATCTAATAAGTATGCCACTCTCTGTGCTGCCCAACCCAGCATAAGAACCTGATGCTGAGGAAGTTAAAGATAATGATGATCTTTCAATTAACTTCAACACTGGTGAAGATTAACCTCCACCTCAGCAACCCATTATCGATCCTCCAGCAGTTGATCTGAGTCTTCCAAGAGAGATTAGAGCTCATCGTAACCATCCGCTAGATAGTATAGTTGATGATGTTCATAATCCTGTGATGATGCGAGGTTAGCTTGGCAGGATGATGAGTCATCCAACCTTCATTTCAATGATCGAACCCAAGAAGTTTGAAGATGTAAAAGGAGATGATTATTGGATGATCGCAATGCAAGAAGAGCTGGATCAGTTCAAGCGTAATGATGTTTGGGATCTAGTTCCTAAGCCTAAAGGGAAATCAATCATCGGTACCAAATGGGTTTTCAAGAACAAGCTTGATTAAGATGGGCTTGTTGTCAAGAACAAAGCTAGGATTGTTGTACAAGGTTACAATCAGCAAGAAGGCATTGATTATGATGAGACTTATTCTCCAGTAGCCCGGCTTGGAGAAATTAAAATTTTGTGTGATTTCGCATCACATATGAACTTCAAATTATTTCAAATGGATGTCAAGAGCACATTACTGAATGGATTCATTCAAGAAGAAGTATATGTCCGCCAGCCTCCTGGCTTTGAAGATCCGAAGAATCATGAGCATGTCTTCAAATTGAAGAAAGCTCTCTACAGAATTAAGTAGGCTGGTAGAGCTTGGTATGAGAGGCTGACTAATTTCTTGATCAACAAAGGTTATGAAAGAGGAAAAGTATATACAACTCTATTTATCAAGCGAAGAAAAGAAGATGTGATGCTAGTCCAAATTTATGTTGATGATATCATACTTGGAGCAACTGATGAGAAGCTATGCAAGGAGTTTAGCTAGCAGATGAAAAGCGAGTTTGAAATGTCTAGGGTGGGAGAGCTCAACTTTTTCTTTGGTCTTTAAATCAAGCAGATTGAAGATGGAATTTTCATCAATCAAGCTAAATATGCTAGACAAATCCTGAAGAAGTTTGACATGGAGCACTCGAAGCCAATGTCTACTCCCATGACCACTGATATTATCTTGAGTAAAGATGAATCTGGTAAACCCGTGGACAGTAAGTTCTATAGAGGAATTATTATTTCTCTTCTTTATCTAACAGCTAGTAGGCCTGACATTCAATATGATGTGTGTTATTGTGCTCGTTATCAAGCTGATCCTAGAAAACCTCACTTAGTAACTGTTAAGAGAATTCTCAAGTACTTGCAAGGCTCTATTGAAGCAGGTCTGTGGTATCCCAGCATCTCATATTTCACTCCTAGGGGATTCATAGATGTTGACTATGGAAGAGACATGCTCGATAGGAAAAGTACAACAAGAGGATGCCATTTCCTTGGAGAATGGTTTTGTGGTATAGCAAGAAGCAAACTTTTATAGCGCTGAGTACAGATGAAGCTGAGTACATGGCCGTAGGAAGTTATGTAGCACAACTGCTATGGATTAAGCAGCAACTAGAAGATATTGGTATAAAGTCAAAATGACTTGAATTTATGTGTGGTAACAAGAGCGCAATTAACCTATCCAAAAATCCAATTCAACATGGCATGATGAAGCATGTCAATATCAAACATCACTTCATTAGGGATCATGTGCTAAGAGGAGATGTCAACCTGGAGTATATTCCTTCAGAGGAATAGCGAGCTGACATTTTCACCAAACCGTTGCCTAAGGAGCAATTTAGTGTTCTAAGGAACTTAATAGGAATGGAAAATCCGGGTTGAAGAAGGAGAATGAAAATCTTAGAAATTTGGCTAAGTGTTGGAAATCAAGACTTGAGAAGACACGTGTATAACACCGTCTAATTTTTGAAATAACAGTATCAGGAACAGATTCTACATTTTCAAAAAGACGTGCGTTTGAAGCAGAAACATTTTTCTCAAAACTCACAATTTTACTAAGGAGGTTAATCAAAGGCAATCTAAGTGTTAATTTTCATCTTGAGTTGTGGAAGCGCCATGTACCCCTGAGAGATTTTAGTTATCTATAAAAGCTTGACAGTTGAAGAGAGAGGTTCACTTGCTTGATTCTAATTTGAATCATCAAAGCATTCGAACCCTAATTTCTTTTCTATCAAACCTTTCTCAAATGGTGATTACCAAAACCACATTTAGACTCAAGAACACCACAACTTTGAAAATCATGGTGAATGTTGAAGGAAAAATTGAGAAGTTAACTATGGATTCACAAAGGTGGATTAGGCTGATAACTTAGAATTTGGATCAGTCAATGAGGTAGACTATGAGGGATTGCTAAGAACAAGATCATGCACCGAATCATTAAGCAGTAACACCTTAGGTCCTTTCTGAAGATAGAAGGATCTTCCATCACAGGACTCATAAGGGAATTTTACTCCAGCCTCTACACCATTCATGGGTATAATGACGTGTTGATGATGGACTTTGGGGTAAATCCACTCTAATTTGCCTGAGGCTGATAGGGATCATCCTCAACATGCCTATCAGAGGCACTTAGCTCTATAAAACTGGTGATGAAGATGCCATAGTAATTCCAAAGGATTGGGAGATCCCCTCAAACTTTGTCGGGGGAGATAGCAGCAAGCGGAATGAGCTGGACCGCTAGAGCTTGCCATGAGCTAGTGGTGAAGTTGTTGCTGCCGAAAACTAGGTTTGTGACTATCTGCACCATTTTCGAAAGGTGTGTGGTTTACCATATGGTAGATGGTAAGAAGCTTATCTAGCTAGTGGTGATTCTTCACCATTTGACCAAGTTGACTACTATCTATCATTATGGTTACCTCATAACCGAGTTGATGAGGGTAGCGAAAGTGGACATCGCTCAGTTTTTGGGGCAGTCCGATGACATAGTCTTGGTATTGAAGAAGAGATTTGATATGGCCCACTTTGGCAAGCTAGTTCACAACCAGATACATACTAGGTATAACAAGGCATAACAAAAGTGCAAGCTTAAGTGCGTACCGACTGTAGTATCGGTGGACATCCCAATTGAGGAAGAAGATGGTTTTATGGTGGACTTTGAGGATAGTGATGACTCATATAAGTTACCCATCTCCAGCATCCTAGAGCAAGTCACCACCACCGCCTCCTCTCCCAAGTAGAAGATTGCTTCCTCTAAGGCTAAGGGGAAGAGCCCTACAAAATCCAAAGCTGATGAGGCCCTTGCTCAGCCCCAGCATCAAAGGAGGCACATGAAAGCCAAAACCCACACCCAAAGAGAAGCGGAAGCCAAACTTCATGCTTAGCAGCAGGCGAAGAAAAAAAAAAGAAGATGCGATTGAGGCTGATCAGTCCCTAAGCCAAAGAAAGCACATAATGGTGTCTTGTAAAGTCTCCATAACCCCTAATTTCTACTCTTGTAGATACTGAAACACAAAATGTAAATTCTCCCGCTCCTTCAAATATTGTAAATTCCCCTATTCATATTCCTTCCTCACCTGTCAATAACCAAATTCTCCCATTCATATTTCCTCTCCTATAAAAAGCTATTATTCTTTCTCTCCAAATTCTTCACTAGTAAATAATACTCCTACCCCTTCTTCTCCTATACAAACTCAAACACAAACCATTTCTTGCACAACCCTTGTACCTTTATTCCACTCAAAACCAAAACCAGTCCCCCTACTTCTTCAATTGTAAATTCATCTAAACCTACCCCTTCTTCGAACCCAACTTCTACCCCTCTAACCCCTCTGGTTAGAGAAGTTCCTAACGCTGAGAACTCCGCTCAGCATGGAAAAGCATGTGGTCAGAAAACTAAGGCAAATTTTATAGCTTAAGATGTATCTGAACCTAGTAGAGAGTTAGTTCGTGAGAACTTGGCTGACTCATCTATCTAGGCAGAGATTAGAGAGTTAGCGAGGAAGAAATTCCTAGTGCTAAAAACCAATGCTGAGTTAGATGGAGCAGTAAGCAGTTTTCTACTCACTTAGGATTTTACGGGACTTGTCCTTCAAACCCAAAGGTAAAATTGTCTTAACATCACACAAGTTTGCCATATGAATCTATCTACTTTGTGGCATTTGAAAAGATTCAAGGTAACTTGTTTTTATTCAAAATCACTTGGAAAAAGAGAGTACCAAGAGCTTGGTGGATCAGATGGCTCTAATCCTAACCGGTTTGACCGTTTCAGCAGCCCAGCTTGGGGTAGCCATCTCTGTTATCCCCACGTCTACTGCATTAGCTAACACTATTGCAGGAAAGTTAAAGGGTAGTGTAGATGCTGCTACTAAGTAGCCAAGTCTCTTGAGTACCAACATGGGAACTCAACTGACATAGATCCACTCACTTGGTGAAGAGTAGGCCAAGATAAAGAAGCTCACTGATCATCGAACTGAGAACGACCTCAAGGAGGTGGAAACTACAAAGGACGTTGGCCATAGCATCGCTAAGTTATTAGAGACCCAATCAAATTTCTTGTTGAACCATGACAATAAGCAAGACCAAATGGTAAAGCTGTTGACGGATATCTCTGAAAAATGGACAAGGCTCCTATGACAAACTGGACTCTCCGACCTTAACTCTCTTCACACCAAACTGGACTCTATCCAACGAGAAGTCAGACAGCAAGATCTCCTCCTTGCAAAAGTTTCTTATCACTCTAATGGGGAAGATTTTTCCATATATGCCAACTCCAAGCTTACCGCCTATTGAATCTTGATGCCTGTTCGCAAGATTTTGACTATCTCATTCCGATAGGCTTATATTCGGTAACGGAGCCAAAAACCTTATCCCCCACTTCTCTATTGATAAGACAAAAGTTCTAAATATGAACAGGTGTTGTCGGTACCTCTTATCAAATAGAAAAATGATGACCACTGCAAGTATATAGTTACGATGTAGTTTTAAAAGATATTTATCCCATAGGGACTGAATTCGAATCTAAGGACCAATTAGAGTTACAGAGTAAAAGAAATAAAATAAGTTCAGGGTTTTATATTGGAGGGTTTAATGATAGACTAATGAATAGACAGATGCTTCAACAGATTAGAGGAGATGTAAACTATATAGATAATCCCTACGAGCAAGTATAGTAGAGAAAAACATGCAAAATCATCAAGAATATTTCATACACTAGATAACTTCAACAAACACGGTTCTAGACGCCCAAATCTTCAATAATTCATCGTAGAGCAACACATGAAATGACTTTTCTAAATATAGAGTAAATGAATCATGACACTTATAAAAACCTAGATAAGAATATTACTATGCTTAGTACGGGTCGCTCTCACATAGCCATATTCAGCAAGTTACCACTCCAAAAATGTTGGCTCACTAAATAGTCTTATAATAACATAGTGATTATACAAGATCTTGTTAACCCCGAAATCACTCTTAAAGTCAACTTGAAAGCATATAACTTGATTGATATAAGAGATGCAAGATGAAATACTCATTATGGCACATAGACAAACAATAAACTTCAAAATAGAAAGTATAAGTAGAAAACAAAGTAAAGTTGTAAGGTATGCAAGCGAAAGCTAAAGTTGATCAAACCGTATCCACTCTTTAATGGGAGTCATCAATTCCCGAAATTCCTACGTCTACTTTGAATTCGGTCTTGAATCGTACAGAACCTTCGCTAGAATGCTATTCTTTGTGAATATCGAATAAATGAATGTTGAAGAATAGAAACTTTTATTGATAAGCGCTTTGCAATTGCACTCATACAACAATCACTTGAATTTGTGGAGAAATCTAGAGATCAAAATAAGAATCGAATCACTTATACATTTTTCTCACTAACACTTTGAATGTAGCGAAATCTATATATTTTCACTCTCTATCTATGCACGCATGCTATCATTCAATGCCTACTACTCATGCCTCTCCCTTGAAAATGGTGTGATTTGAACCCTATTTATAAAGTGCGAAGGGTTACGTCTATCCAAACGAAGAGTCATGTCCATTGGCTAAGGGTTGGATCACTTCAATGTGATTGGATGCAAAGCTCATCTTTATTCACAATGGAAAGGCAACTTGTTGTGATTGGTTAACTTCCAAAAGGTGTCTTTGTATCTAGTAGTTGATGGCGGTTAATGGCATTTGATCGTTTTTATCAAGCGTTTGGTAGTTGAGAAGATATAACCAATAACCATCACAAGTCGCGACCATGAATTACACGTCATGATCATAAACAATTGTTGACAACTTTCTATTTATGAAGTGTGACAAGTCGCGACCGCAAAGGGGTGTCACGATCGTGAATTGTGCTTTTCTTCATAATTCTTCTTGCAACTTTATCGATCTTTGACAACTTCAATCCTAAGCCAAATCCTTGTGTTGCACGCATCTTTTTGCACCTTTTTCACTCTTATTACATAGAACTCCATCTTTGATCATTTTATTCCCAAGATTCACCTAGTTTCTGCACTTGCATAAAAAACAACTAAATACCATGTAAAATATTTTATATGAAGTATAAAATGACTCTAAATCACATCGTTTTATGAATAAAAATATCATGATAATAAGTGTAATTATACACTTATCACACCACAACACTTATCTTTTGCCTTGTCCTCAAGGTAAACGCAACAGAAGTGTATAAAATAGTATTCAAGTTCATACCTCATTTGGCGAAAGTGTTGTAGTGAGTACCACATTCCCACGTTGCATAAAGTTCAAGTAAAAGTTCAAAATTTCCCACAAATTAGCAGTGTGCAACTTATATAGTTTAGTTGCATCTTTGCTCTTAATGGAGGGCCAACCAAATTCCATCTTCATATAAGCGTTATATTCTCACTCGAATATTTCCTTCTCTTAGGTGTAGTATAAAGTATAAAGGAAAAAGGGAGCACACTTTGAAAAGATTGATCTCAAGGCTTTTTTAGGTAACCTAAGATGCTAAAACACTCTTAGTGGTTTCATTTTATGCTCCATACCACACTCCCCTTTTTTAGTGGTTGCATTTTATGCTCCATACCACACTCCCCTTTTTTAGTGGTTGCATTTTATGCTCCATACCACTTTCTGTCATTTTTTTTCTTTTAAACATATGTTTTTGAAGTACAGATTCATACTTTGCACCCATTTTTCATTCTATGCTATTCTTTCTTTTTTTCACTCATTGAATGGTTGCAATTTCTGCTCCGTACCATTCCTCACCTTTTGCATAACTCATTGGTTATCCTCTCTTTCTTTTGATTTTTTCTCTCTTAATACCCTCATCCTTTATTGATCACTTCAAAGTATTATGGCTATAGTTTCCCAACACTTTACTTATAGGACATATTCAAGAATAGCATATAAAACTCATAGTAAGAACACTACTAGTTATTACTCCACCACTAACTTATCGGTAGCATTAAACTAAAACTATATAACTTATACTAATTCATGTTGCATTGAAATATATATCAAAACTTACTCGGGATGTTACTTTCGAATGTTACTCACCACTCATCCTTGCCAAATTCTAAATGTTGTGCCAAAAGCGCTCACACTCTCAACTAGAAATAACTGTTCGAAATATGCACTAACATCGAACTTGTAATACCTAACACTCATAATAACCTTGGAACATATGTTAGTATATCATAGGTATAGATAATGTATAAATAACTCAAAATTAAGAAAATTTTCATATTCTTCAATTTTTTAATTTATTTGATTTTTTTAGATTTTATATAAGTGCCCCCCACACTAGAGAACACAATATCCTCATTGTGAGAGGCCTATTAAAACATGAAAAACAAACACCAGTCTAAAATCTGAAAAAGAAAAGAAAAGAGTAAACACGTTATTATGAAGGAGAATCCGGGGCCCGTGTTGCGATCGTGGTTTTGCTGTATAACTTTACGAGCGTGATCTATAGTCACGGTCGCAGTTCACCACTTTTTTACTGATAAGTTTAATAGTTTGTTCGCAAGATTCGGCTATATATCAATGGTGCCAAAAACTTGTTCATAAAAAATATAGGTGTTGTCAGTACCTCTTATCAAATAGAAAAATGATGATAACTAAAAGTATACAGTTGCGATGTAGTTTTTAAAGATATCGATCCCACAGGGAAGGGCTAGCTCTAAAGATCAACAAGGAATATAAAATAAGGAAAATAAAATATAATAAGGTAAAGTTTTAGGAAAGAAGGGTTAGAATGAAAAATGAGTAAATATAAATATGAAAGATTAGAGAATCTAAATATATAGATTTTCCCTACGAAATAAGGATAGCAGAGAAAGAATGCAAGTTCAACAAAGTTGTTATGGTTGACTAAACTAATCCAACAGACTTGGTTCTAAATACTCAGATGTTCAATTATTCACCGCAGAGCAAAACATGAAATGACTTTTCCAAATCTAGCGTAAAAGAATTAAGACTATCATATAAACCTGGACAACAACAATACTATGCTTAGTACGGGTCGCTCTCACATAGCCACATTTAGCAAGTTACCATTCCAAAAATGATGGCTCACTAAACAATGTTATATCACTGATCCAGTGATTATACATGATATTGTTAACCCCGAAACTACTCTTAAAATTAACTCCAACGCATATAACTTGATTAACATAAAAGACTTAACACTAAATACGCATTATGACATAGACATATCATAAACTTCGAAATAGAATGTATAAGTAGAAAGCAAAGTAAAGTTGTAAGGTATGCAAGTGAAAGCTAAAGTTGATCAAACCATATCCACTCTTTAATGGGAGTCGTCAATTCCCACAATTCCTAAGTCTTCTTTGAATTCGGTCTCCGCCCATACAGAACCTCCGCTAGGATGCTAATCTTTGCAATATCGAACAAAAGAATATTGAAGAATGAAAACTTTTATTGATAAGTGATTTGCAAGTACACTTATAGAGAAATCTAATGATCGAAATAGGGATTCGAATCACTTAAACATTTTCTCGCTAACGCTTATGAACGTAGCGAAACTAGACATTTATTCTCTATCTATACACTATGCACTATCTTTCACCCCTCTCTTCTACACTATGATGCACGAAATTTGTGAGGTTTAGAGCCCTATTTATAGAGTTCAAAGGGTTATGTCTATCCAAATGAAGGGTTGTGTCCATTGGTGAATGATTGCATCTCTTCATTATGATTGGTTGAGATGCTTTGATTTAATACACAATGGATAGATACCTTTTCATGATTGGTTGACTTCTGATAAGTGTCTCTTCGTTGGTAGTTAATGGCAGTTCATTATGCTTATCTAGCGGTTGGTAGTTAAGAAGATAATACTAGAAAACTGTCCAAGTCGCGACCATGATATACATGTCGTGATCGTGAATCTTTGATTGGCAAACTTCTGATCTGAAGTAGAATTATTCATGATTGCAAATGATTGTCATGACCGTGAATTGAGTTTTTCTTCAGAAATCTCCTTGCAACTGCATCGATCTTTGACAGCTTCGATCCTAAGCAAAATCTTTAAATTCCACGCATCTTTTTGCACCTTTTTCACTCTTTTTTCATAGAATTCCAATTTAGATCATTTTACTCCTAAGATTTACCTAGTATCTACTTTTGCATCAAAAGTAACTACATACAATGTGAAATCTTTTATATGAAGTATAAAAATGAATTAATTCATAGTGTTTAATGTGTAAAATTAATATGATAATAAGTGTAATTATACACTTATCACACCCCCACACTTAACTTTTGCCTTGTCCTCAAGGTAAATTCAACAGAAGTGTATAGATTGGTAAACAAGTTCGTACCTCATTTGGTGAAAGATTATTGCAGTGAGTATCACATTCCACGTTGTAAAAGATTTCAAGTAGAAGTTCGAAATTTCCCACAAATTAGTAATGTCCAATTTATATAGCTTAGTTGCATACCTTTGTTCTTAATGGAGAGTCAACCGAATCGCATCTTCATATAAGCGTTATATGCATACTTGAATATTACCTTCTTTTAAGCATAGTATAAAGTACAAAGGACATAGAAAGCACACCTTGATTAATTTCTCTCAAGGCATTTTTAGGTAACCTAGGATGCTAAAACACTCTCAGTGGTTGCATTTTATGCTCCATACCACTCTCCCCTTTTTTAATTAGTTGCATTTTATGCTCCATACCACTCTCTCATTTTTTCTTTTAAGCATATGTTTTTAAGTACTTTGTACTTTGCCCCCATTTTTCATGCTATGCTTTCTTTTCTTTTTTTTACTCAATGAATGGTTGCAGTTTCTGCTCCGTACCATTCCTCACCTTTTGCATAACTCATTGGTTATCCTCTCTTTCTTTTGATATTTTCTTTAATACCCTCATCCTTTATTGATCAATTTCAAAGTATTATGGCTATAGTTTCCTAATACTTTAAACATACTTAATACTTATAGGACTTATTTCGAGATTTGCATATAAAACTCCTAGTAACAATACCATTAGATATTACTCCACTTAAACTTATAGGAAGCATTAAACTAAAACTATATAACTTATACTAATTCATGTTGCATTGAAATATAAATCGAAACTTACCTGGAATGTTGCTCTCGAATGTTACTCACCACTCATCCTTGCCAAATGCTATATGTTGTGCTAATAACGCTCAAATTCAAGACGCGCTCAAGTTTTGCACTAACATCAAACTTGTAAATATCTAACACTCATAATAACCTTGGACAAATGTTAGTAAAGTATAAGAAATGATAATGCATAAATGTCACGAAAGTCAACAAAAAAATTTTCAAATTCTTCGATTTTTCATTTTATTTAATTTTTTTGGATTTTACGGGGTTACGGGATTTTTACAAATGCCCCCCACACTAAAGAACGCAATGTCCTCATTGTGAGACATTATAAAAATAAAAAACTAAACAAAATTTAGTCTAAAATTAATTGAAAAAGAAAAAGTAAAGAAAAGAATAAACCTGGTCTATTGTGAAGGAGAATCCGGGGGAATAGGAGTGAATTGACAATTTTGTTTTCTAAAGAATGAAAGTAATTTCTAAAGCATCGATTTATTACTTTTCTTTAGAATCTTCATGTCTTTCTTCATTACTCCAAGTTCTGCTTGGCAATTATCCAATTTAAGCTGCATGCTTACCTTCTAATCTTCCGGAGCTTCTTCTTCTTCTTCATCATCTTCGTCTATTTTGTCATCGGGGCTTTTCCTTTGCGATGGTTTGCGGATGGATTTGATGGTCCGATAGAAGATTCTTCTTGAGTCAAATTGAGTTTCTTGGTGTGGTTGGAGTAAGAATAGAATGAATAAACACCTTCATGTTCTTGGAGTAGTCCGGTGTTCTTCAAATAATTTCCATCCATGTAGCGAAAATACTCACCTAGTTGTTGGACATAGGGGAGTTCTCCTCTAGCACCTAAGATTATGGCAGCGATAATCTCGGCTGCTCCAATCTTACTTCTCATGCTCGTCGAGTTTTTCTTCATCATATCCCGTATGATATCCATGAATTCTGCTTTTTGCTTCATCATAGCACAAGAAAGAACAAATAAGTCTTTCTTTTGGGCCTTTGTATTCTCTACTCGAAAAATTACCAAAGTGGAAAGGTATTTGTGGAGAAGAAGAATGCATTCATCCTTAATGAGTTTGTTAGGGGAATTTTTAGGATCGAAGACTCTCTTACCCGATAAATTTGCCCAAACTCTATTAGGTTGAAACAAATATGTCATGCTTGAAGAATTACCAATCTCGAAACTGAACCAACCACCCATCATTTCTCTCGTGATAGTGTATTGTTGTCCTTGATTACGGAATTGTATAACCCTCTTCCTTGAATCTTCGAAATCAAATATCACCAAACATTCGAGAATCCAATCTCAATTTTGTGGAAAGCATAAACTCACAAATCTTGTAAGACCAAGAGCCGAAAGGTAGATCTCCATCTCTTCATGGAGATTCAAAGTTTCCAAGAAAACTAAATCGAGGAATATCATCTCGATGATATCCAATTTGCTTAGCTTTCGAAATCTCTTACCCTCTTCTCTTATCCTCAATGGGAAAGGACAATCAAATTCTTCTTGAAGTGATTGAGTTCCTCTCTATTATGCTACTCTCTTGACACGAGTCATATTGGTTGAAGTAAAATGTTTGAAAAAGGTTTCGATGTTTTCGAATATAGAAGATGAGAAAATCAGAAAATTTGAAGGTTTTGTAGAAGGTGTGGTGGCTAGGGTTCAACTTGGACTTATTTATAGAGGTTTAAGAGGTCTCTAATAGGTCATAAATGGGATTATAGCTGCTTAGGGTCAAAACTAGCCGTTAATGGCGGTTTTAGCCATCTGTCAGGTGCAAGTTCGGGATCTATAACAGTTATAATTTTACCGTGCCGCGATCGTGAGGGCCAGTCGTGATCGTGACTCTCCTCATGAACGAAACCAAAAGTTTCATTATCCAGTGATCACGAGCGCGAATTATGTCGTAGTCGCGAGCCTCTCTATTCTTCAAATTTATTCCATTTTATAGACTTGTAACTATAAAAACTTAGAAATACAAACACACCCAAACTTTGTTAAATATAAACGATAAATATTAACTATTATACCTTGAGTAATCATGGTAATGATTGCAATTGAACATCAACATCTTGTTGTTCAAATTCATTTTCATTTATAAAAACAAGTACTTACATATCAAATATAACAAAAAGAAAACAAACAAACAAACAAACACAAAACATACGAAACACAAAACAAACTGAAATCTACCTATACAAATTTTTCTAAATCGAAAAGATGAGAATATTTTTATTCAAGAGGAAGTGATCCTATCATTCAATTAATCTCATAATAAGATTCCCTTAAATCTTGCTCGAGATCATGCAATAAAACATGAATGTCTTCAATTTTTCTTCTGATTGAAATCTTCCCTTCCATAAGGTTACTTCACCTTTTGTAGAGGTTGGAATTTCCATTTTCCTCTTCCTGTATGTTTTTTCTTTCTCTTTCTCGATCTACTTCCACCCTTTCTTCCCATGGTCTCCAATTATAGGTTATCCTATCCTCCCTAATGTACCTTATTAAGAAATTTTTCTCAAAGAAGACTTCCACTGCTAACTCCGGAATTACGTCTTCACTAGTGAAAATTTCTGTAAAATAGGGTAATCTTCCTATCTGCCCCAACAGATTTGCCATTGTCTGGCACCCATACTCGTTCATATCAGAATTTTATGCTACAGACATGAGTGTCTCCATCATAATCCCTGAGACATCGACAGGTGTGCCCTCTAGAATTACTTCCAAGATAAACAACTCTTCAAGTGTGACAATGTTGACATTGGATTTGCCAAACAGCGCTCCACTTAAGTAAAAGTGTAGTGCCAACAAACAAGGATCATGAATCCACCGGCTATAGGCAGATTCTTGTTCGTAATTAGTTTAGCCCGTCAAGCGATTCCATGTTGGTGCAGGATTCAAACCAGGAAGCATCTTATAGAAACAATCCCTTGGAAATCTCAAATACTTTTCCAAAGTCTTCCTTGTAAGCTTGTATTCTTTCCCATGGTGATAATATATCAAAAAATTTTGTCTATTATTTCTCCAAGCCAACGTGAACAGCATTTCCATGCAATTACTCACATTGTTTCCGAGAGTTAAGTTGGAGTAAATAACAAAATTAAGTATCCTAAGATAATACATAATTCTATCAAAAACACCCAAGTGAATAAGACTGTTCCTATGAATTGTATAGGAACTCTTAAATTCAGCAACTCAGATCATTTCATAATGATCTCCTTCTTCCTCTGAATAGACATGAAATGGCGCTTCATACCGTTCCTGAATATTCTTGGGTGGAAATACACTAGATCTCGCTGAATAAACCATTGTATCAGAAAGAAAATTTGTAAGGAATGAAAGGTTCTAAGTTTTTGAAATGGATTTTGGTTTGGAAGGAAGAACTCAGACTATAGAAGTGGGTGATTGATGAATAATCGTGCATCAATATATAGAGTGTAGTGGAAAAACTATCGAATAACTACCCGAACTGCTGCAGTTATTGCAAAGGTCATGATCGTGCCCACAATTCGTGATCATGACTAACAGAATTTTGAGAAATAGAAAGTTTTGAAGGGAAATTCATGAGCGCGATAGACAGTCACGAACGTGAATAGGAAAAATAGAAGAAAATCTTCTATTTGTCAAGAATTAAGATGAAATATTATGTATCACCTCCAAGATAAATATTTCATAATATTTTCATATCTAGAATGAAATTTAGAAAATTGTATGGTATAGGAAATAAAACAAACAGATAAAAACTTTAGAACTTACCCCAGAACTTTGATCTCTAGAACGTACTTACCTTCCCCGGCAACGGCACCAAAAACTTGTTCACCACTTTTCTACTGATAACTTTAATAGTTTATTCACAAGATTCGGCTATATATCAACGGTGCCAAAAACTTGTTCGTGAAAAATATAGGTGTTATCAGTACCTCTTATCAAATAGAAAAATGATGATAACTGCAAGTATACAGTTGCGATGTAGTTTTAAAAGAAATCTATCCCACAGGGAAGGGCTAGTTCTAAAGATCAGCAAGGAAGATAAAATAAGGAAAATAAAATATTAAGGTAAAGTTTAGGAAAGAAGGATTAGAATGAAAAATGAGTAAATATAGGTATGAAAGATTAGAGAACCTAAATATATAGATTTTCCCTACGAAATAAGGATAGCAGAGAAAGCATGCAAGTTCAATAAAGATGTTACGATTCACTAAACTAATCTAACAGACTCGGTTCTAAATACTCAGATGTTCAATTATTAGTCGCAAAGCAACACATGAAATGACTTTTCTAAATCTAGCGCAAATGAATTAAAACTATCATATAAACCTGGACTACATTAATACTATGCTTAGTACGGGTCGCTCTCACATAGCCACGTTTAGCAAGTTACCATTCCAAAAATGTTGGCTCACTAAACAGCTTTATATCACAGATCTAGTGATTATACACGATAATGTTAACCCCGAAACTACTCTTAAAATTAACTCCAATGCATATAACTTGATTAACATGAAAGATTTAACACGAAATACGCATTATGACACATAGACATATCATAAACTTCGAAATAGAAAGTATAAGTAGAAAGTAAAGCAAAGTTGTGAGGTATGTAAGTGAAAGCTAAATTTGATCAAACCGTATCCACTCTTCAATGGGAGTCATCAACTCCCACAATTCCTGCGTCTACTTTGAATTCGGTCTCGGCCCGTACAGAACCTCCGCTAGGATGCTATTCTTTGCATATATCGAACAAACGAATATTGAAGAATGAAAACTTTTATTGATAAGTGATTTGCAAGTACACTTATACAACAATCGCTCGAGAATATAGAGAAATCTAATGATCGAAACAGGGATTCGAATCACTTAAACAATTGCTTGCTAAGGCTTATGAACATAGCGAAACTAGATATTTATTTTCTATCTATACACTATGCACTATCTTTCACCCCTCTCTTCTACACAAAATTAGTGAGGTTTGGAGCTCTATTTATAGAGTTCAAAGGGTTGCGTCTATCCAAACAAATGGTTGTGTCCATTGGTGAATGATTGCATCTCTTCATTATGATTGGTTGAGAAGCTTTGATTTAATCCACAATAGATAAGCACCTTTTCATGATTGGTTGACTTCTGATAAGTTTCTTTTCGTTGGTAGTTGATGGCGGTTGATCATGCTTATCTAGCAGTTGGTAGTTAAGAAGATAATACTAGAAAACTGTCCAAGTCGCGACCGCGATATACATGTCGTGACTGTGAATCTTTAATTGGCAGACTTCTGATCTGAAGTAAAACTAGTCGCGATCACGAATGATTGTCATGACCGTGAATTGAGTTTTTCTTTAGAAATCTCCTTGCAACTTCACCGATCTTTGATAGCTTCGATCCTAAGCCAAATCTTTAAGTTCCACGCATCTTTTTGCACCTTTTTCACTCTTTTTTCATAGAATTCCAATTTAGATCATTTTACTCCCAGGATTTACCTAGCATCTGCATTTGCATAAATGATAACTACATACCACGTGAAATATTTTATATGAAGTATGAAAATGACTTAATTCATAGTGTTTAATGTGTAAAATTAATATGATAATAAGTGCAATTATACACTTATCAATGAAGTATAAAATGACTCTAAACCATATAATTTTATGATTGAAAATATCAAGATAATAAGTGTAATTATACACTTATCATTTGCTGAGATGAGGTAGGAGGTTTTCTCCATCTTGATAAAAAAAATATCAGGGAACACCTCAATAGTGTAGAGGTTGGGGGTAGAAATTCCTTATCAAGTCCTTGATTGCTGGTTCGTTAAGAAGAAGAAAGTTATTGAGATTTTACTACTTTATAACCTAGTGCATGCTCTTATTCTTCAGTAGCCCATCATAGTTCATTTAGAAAACTAGACCAAAATCTCTTTAGGCTTAGGAACTAGATCCCAAACATCATTATGCTTAAACTGATCTAATTACTCTTACATCACAATCATCCAGAAGTCATCTCCTTCTGCACATTCAAACTTCTTACATTCACTCAATGAGATGAAAGTTGGATGGCTCATCATCTTGTTGAGCGGAGCTCGCGTCATTACTAGATTATGAACATCATCTACAATACTTTCGATTGGGTGATTGCAATGAGTTCTAATCTCTCTTGAAAGACTTTGATCTACAATAGGAGTCTTCTGCACTTGGTTGTTGAGGTTGATCTTCTGCTTCATTGAAATTGATAGAAAGATCTTCATTTACTTTAGCTTCCTCAGTTTCTAGCTCTTATGCTTGGTTGGGAAGCAGAGAGAGAGTGGCATGCTGAGTTGATTATTTGCTTAAATTACTCCTTCATCTTCATATCTACATTATTAATTTCATAGAAATCTACATAGATAGAGTCCTCTAAAAGACCAGTTCTATTGACATACATTCTATATGCTCTGATGTTAGTCGAGTAATCTAGAAGGATACCTTCATCATCTTTCAGATCAAACTTACCTAGCTGCTCCTTGTTATTTAATATAAAACACTTAATACAGTAAAAGGATCTGAGATAACCAATCTTAGGCTTGCGCCCTAGAGGGTGTTTTCTCCAAATTTGGGCGAATTAAAACCCAATTAAGGATATAACTGGCTATGTTAATAGCTTCTCCTCAAAAGCACTTTGGTAGATTTTTATCACTTAGTATGGATCGAGCCATTTCAACTATGGTTTTGTTCTTCCTTTCTACAACCCAATTTTATTGAGGCTTATGAAGAGTAGAAACGTTGTGATCAGTTCCATGCGCTTAATATAATTCTTCAAAATGAAAGTTCTCAAATTCATGTCCATGATCACTCCAGATTCCATAGGTTTTAGTTCATAGTTCATTCATTAGCTAGTTACAGAGTTTGATAAAATACTCAATGGTTTCCTCTTTACTACTCAGCAAGACTACCCATGTGAATCTCATGAAGTCAAACACAATAAGAAAGGAAAATCACTTTCCACCCATGCTCATAGGTTGAATAGGATGAAAATGATCTAGGTGGAGGATCTCTAACGATCTCTTAGTTACTACATTGTTAATTGATCTAAAGGAATTTCTAGCCTGCTTATCAAGTTAACAGGCTAAGCAAAGCTGATCTTTCTCGAAGTTGATACTGGGTAAACCCACAACTAGTTTCTTTTTGTTCAGTTTCAACAAAATGTTCATATTTACATGACCCAACCTTCTGTTCTTAAGCCACGAACTATCCTCCTTAGATACTAGACACATATTAGTGGAGCTAGGGGATAAATCAATCATATAAACATCATTGATTTTAGGAGCAAAGGGAATAGTAGAATTAGTCTTACAGTCAAAAATTGAGCAACCTGTTGAGTTGAATGTAAGTCTCCTGCCTTTGTCACGAAGTTGAGCTATACTAAGAAGATTGAACTTTAGTCCTTTTACCATAGAAATCTTTTCGATGAAAGTAGAAACACCCATTATCTCGCTTTTAACAATCTTCCCATTTTAGTTATCTCCAAAGTTGAGATTTCCATTTCCTTTGCGCTCCAATGAGATGAACTGAGTTTCATCTCCCATTATATGCCTCGAGCACTCGCTATCCAAATACCAAATTCTAGTGTCATCGGTGGATCTTAGGCTAACCTGAAAAACATTTACATTTTCCTTAGGTAACCATGCTTTCGTGCTGGGTCCTCCTTTATTAGTGTGCTTAAGTTACTCCATTCGTACTCGTTGTAGTAATACTTTTTATGCCTGCACATGATAGTTGCATGTCCATCCTTCCCACAAAAGCCACACGTCGCTTTTGGTTTAAGTTGGCTCCCGTTCTTATTTGAAGGAGTCTTCAAATCTGCTATCTCAGCAGTAAACTCATCTAATTTCTTAGTGAGCTTCCTATTATGACATTCATGATACTTCGCTTATTCTTCAAAAAAGTAAATAACAATGGATAAGGAAGCGATAGTATTTTCCTAATCCTCACTTCTTCTCACTAGATCTTTCATATTCTCATCTAACATATTGGTCAGCTTCATAATATGAAATAGTACTCGGGGAAATTCTTCAATACATAAAGGGATTTCAAGATGTACCTCAGTTTGGGGGTTCTTCCCTTTATTTTGCTTAGCTCTTGAGTCAAAAATGGATTTATTACCATTTGAGTCACAAGCTGAGCTCTCACCCTTCTCATCATCCATTTCCATCAATAGACGTTGGCGGGTTCTATTGCTTCTTCATCAGATGATGAATATTCTTCATAATCTCTCCATGTAAAGTAAATGCTTCATTTTTCTGCTCGAACTTCTTCTTGAATCTATCCTTCTTTGATTTAAGATAGAATGACTTGATATAACCTTTTTCACCACATCTGAAGCATTTCATATCTTTGTTGTATTCCTTCTTTTGTCAACCTCAGCACCACGCCTTAATTGAGTTGGCTTGGAAACTTCTTGTTGAGTTTCCCATCCTTCTTCATGAAGCGCTTGAATCTACTCATGAGAAGTGCCATCCGCTCATCATTATCATCACTAGTAGACTCGTTGGATGAGTCAGCTTTCAGGATAATAGCTCTACCCACTTTCTCCTTGCCTTTACTTCTCTTGGAGTCAAATTCATATTTCCTCAAGGTCATCTCCTGTGTCAACAAATTGCCTATCAACTCATCGTAATTGTAGGTCTTCAAATTATGAGCTTCCTCGATATCTCTCTTCTTTGCATCCCACTCCTTAGTGAGAACTCTAAGGATCCTCTTCATCAGCTCCTCCTAGGTGAAATCCTTGCATAACCGCTTGAGTTCATTAACAATATTAATGAACATAAAATTCATAAATTAAATACCCTCACTAGCTCCAATCTAGAACAACTCATATTCTCAAAGCATAAGATTAATTTTTAACTCTTTCACTTTATTAGTCCCCTCATAAGTGACTGCCAGCTTTTTCTATATTTCCTATGTTACCTCGCATCCTGAGACCCTGTTCAACTCTTTCAAATCTACCACACAATGTTAGGAGTTGATGATTGCCGCATTCTCCTCAAGGAGCATTAGGTTAGTATCATCATAGTCTTCTAGATCAATTGGAACACGTTTCCCCTTCCTCAAAATAATAGGAATTATAGGACCTAATTCAATCGCTAGCCATGCTTGCATGCTTTGAGATTGTATGTAGTTTTTCATTCGATTTTTCCAAAACGTGTAATGTTGGCCATAAAATAGTGGAGGCCTGATTAAGACATTCCTTCTTTAAGGAGTGTAGTCTTTCCACTACCGAAACTGAATGATTGATCCTTAAAAGCTATCGGATCTTTAACTCTAGACAGCGAGTTTATACGTTGAGCACTTGCTCTGATATCACTTGTTGGTCTGCTTTAGCTTTAATATTATTGGAGAGGGGGTGAATGCAAATTTACTTAGTTCTTTATAGATTTAAAAATATAAGCCAAGGTTTTTTAGATGCGAGCTGAGTGACTTATGTTGAGTGTACTTTTAGATTAAAAACTATAAACTACTCAGCTTTGTTGACTTGATTTACGGTCAAGCTGTGTTGAGTAATCCTACTCAGCTCAGATTGGTTTTTAAGCAAATATAATAAGGCGAGAGATGATGTATGAGCGCAAACACTTATAAGGAAAATAAAAGATATAAAGGAAAGAGTACAATTGAGATTTTATTTTGGTTCGGTCTTGAGCCTACTTCCAATCCCTGGATTCCTTTTCGGGCTTTAATCCACTAGTAATTTCTTTCCTTCAATATGCGAAGAAGCCTTTATAGTGGATAAACACTTAAAAAAAGTACCCTCCTTTCTAGCTACCTCTCAATACTCAATTTAGGTACACTTTATAAACTAACTCATATAGATTTTAGATAAAAAGTTCAAGAATTGAGGATTTCAACTTATAAAAAGCATTAAATTATTTACAATGTTATAGCTTAGCTAAGATTCTAAGCCTATCTGGTTTCTCTCTAACAAACAAATTAGAAACTGAGTTGTTTGCTTTTTGATTGCTTGAATTAGAATTTTTGAACGTTTATATTGCTTTGACAAAGATTCAGCTCTTAAGAAATTAGAGCTGATTCACCAAGTTTAAATGCCTGCTTTAGTCTAAATTTATAGTTGAGAAGCTGGAAGTAGCCGTTGCAAACTTCAAATCTTAAATTGTACTTCAAAATCTCTTCTCTTCACAGCTTTCAAATCTGTCCATTTGAAATAGATTATATGATATTTAGAGAGAACAATTTTGAATGTTGAGGTGCAAGATTAAACCGTTAATCTTTGATTCACCAAAAACTCGTTTCTTCAAGCAAACTCGTTTAAGCAAGGAGCGCGCGAGATGTAAGTGTAATCTTGAGGTAGGTTCCTTTGCTGATGTTGAAAAGTTGCATGGAGACACTGGGAAAATGACGCATGTCAAAAGATACCTTTTTACTTTGGAAATTTGTGAGAAATCTCCAACATTCCATACTAACACCTTTTGGTTGTGAGGACCATATGGATATTTGTATTAATTTCGATGCTTTTTACTTGAAAAGCATCAAAGTGAATATTTTGTCTTCATAGAAATAACACAAGGGTCATAATATTCTAAGTGTAAAAAATACTCAGTATTTCACTAAGTAAAAGGTACTCAACACACGCTAAGTTATATGGCATAAAATATAGAGTGCTCAGCACACAACTTTTGCTTCTCTAAGCTATAACTTAATTAAAACCTAGTAAAAGTGAGTTGTTTTCTCTAAAACACACTTAAGTAAAACTTTCCTAATTAAGAGTACTTTGTACCTAATTAATTTCACTATCCTAATCAGTTCGTTATTTCCAAAACTCTAAGTACTGTTAAGTATTATCAACTTGGGTTCAACACTTTTATTAATTGTCATCCTCAACTTTGAAAAGTCACTAACATCCTCCTAAACTTGGAATAAATGCACTTGCTAGCCCCCTTTGTGCCATGTCACACATTTTAATCAGAAAGAGAAAAATAAAAAAGTTCGGCCTCTTAAAAAGTGAAAAATCACTAGGTGACATGTGGCATTGCTGTGGGCTAGCGAGTACACAAGCTATTATATCATTTCCCAATGTTTGATTCATAATTTCTGCTTAAACTTAAAACTAAATCTCGGTTATGATGAACTTAGGTTTTGTTGAATATAAATGTCAGGTGGTATGTGCAAAACTTAGGTTGCGGTTACTGCAGTTGTTGTAGTTTGTTGTGGTGGTTTCTTGTTGCGGTTTATTTATGTGGTTTGTTGTTACCATTATAAACTAATATGCATTTAGTGTTTGGTAAAAATATGATTTACGGTTATCGTTCGAGATATTAAAAGACTACAATGTACATATTTTAAATCAAATAATCAATAAAATTTTACAAAAAAATTAACTAAAAAATTAACGTAAAGGTTATTTTTGATAAATTAACTATAACCTCAAAAAGACTTATTAAAAAGTTATATTTTTATAAGTTTTGAAAAAGTAGATACGTCACTCTAAAGGGAAATATCTATATTTCCTTACAATATCTCCTTTTCCTTTTCCTTTTCAAAAAGGAAAATGAGTATTTTACTAAGATACCAAACCAACCCAAAAAATACTGTGATGTTAAGATCAAAACATAGTTGGTAACAACTAGGATTCTCTTTACACAATACAAGTTACTTTTATTTTCATTCGAATCCTAATTATAATTGAAATTGAGGGGGTTATTTGAGTTTGAATATTACTTGTTCAATATATATCATGCTTATAGAACCTGGATCGATCGGACCAGATTCGATCTGAACCGGTGGCTTATCCGATCCAGTTCATTCTGGTTTTTGACCAATCGGTTTAAACTGTTATTTGTTCAACCATCTTAACATTAAAAAATAATTTTTCTATTGAATGAGAGTATCGATCTCTCAACCTTTCATGTATACACCGTATGATTTACCGTTGAGCTGATTTATCGTTAAACTACTACAATCAGTTGGTTTCATATTCTAGTTTTATTCTTTTATAAAATATAATTTTATATTATTTTTAAATAAAACTAATATTGTATTTTTAAAAAACTAAAAATAATGTAATTAGTTTTTCTATTAAATTTAGTGCGTAAAACGAATTGTATTTGACCATTTTTTTTATTATAATTTAAATTTTTTATATAAGTAAATGATATTTAAAGTTTTAAATTATTTTCAAAAAAATTATTATTGCATAAAATATTAAATGGATGAATATAAATTTTTATTTAATTAATTATGTTTTAAGTTCCAAATTTTACTCCTGAAAATTTAAATTTTCATATACTATCAACAAAATTTGTTAATTTTTTGTAATTCACAAAATACAGTTTACTTTAAACTAAATTTTTATTACGTTTGTTTTATATATTTTGTATTTTATTTTCATTCGAAATATTAATATTATATTATTAATTTTGATGTATGATTTATAAGGTAAACTTCAAAAAATTGTTCTGTGATTTCACTCATTATTAAAAAGGGATATGTGAAATTTTTTTCAAACGAGTATCCAAGGTTTATAAAAGATAACTTCTTAAAGTCATCAAATAAGCTAACGTGGCAAATGAGAAGTTTTGGAAATCAATAATTTGGTTTCATCTGTTCATCTTCCAACGGGTTTTATACCCAAATTCTCACTCTCCCAATCGTAGATTAAGAACCAATGGCAACATGAGAGGCTCAAGGTTCCCCTATGTTCCTCGCTAATGCCAAAAAGAGCGGCTCTTTTAAGACCCCATGCCTTCATCTCTTTAAGTCACCTTAGGTTTGACACCAAGAAACAAGGAAGAAAAGGAGGTTCAGATGTGAACAGAGAGGTGAGGAAAATCAAGAGAATTGAAAGCTGTAATTGTTTTTAATTTTATAAAATTTGTATAAGTGAATTTGAGATATCTTTAATTACATATTTATATTTGTTAGTTCAAAATGATGGCAAAGAAAAGAAACGGCAACTATATACAATTTCCAACTCCAATATATCACCTCTTCCCCGTCATAATCCAACGAATTCAACTTAGTTGAACAAATCTCTTTTTATTTCAATTTAGGTTTAAATTAGTTGAAAGACGAAATTTTTTAATTATCTCAACTTCGTGGAAAATTCATAATCTGCAGGTTTTCTTCTTTGTTATTCTATCTCTTTTATTTCAACTTAGGTTTTGGACTAGGTGAGAAACAAGGGTAATCTATTTATAGCATTGTCTTGATTTGAAATATCGAGAACTTGTTTTGGTTCACCTGCATTGGTAATCTCTAGAGTTGTGATTTGGGGGATTAGGGATGGTTTTGATTGTTGTTTTTGTTTTTCTTCATCATCTGAAGTATTCAAATGAGGATCCATACCTAAAACCTCAAGTCTTAGTTTGATCTCGGAACTGATCCGCTTCGATAATTAAAACGGTGATGGTTAATGCCATTTGAAAAATGGATCTAATTATCCCCGAAAATTAGTTGTTGCTAATTATGGGGTATTTAAAGAAATATGATCGCAGAAAATGGTAAGGAATAAATAAGTTTGGTGATGGGATATTTAATAAATAACTAATGTGTTATCATTTTTCACGGGCTCAAAATTTTTTTATCTGTTTTCACTGAAGGCCCAACTACTTTAGGTATAAGGAACAATGACAATGTTTTGATGGACGACAATAAACAAAAATGACGTATTTTAAAAGCGAACCCTAAATTTTTATTTTTTGTTATACTTTCCCTTTTATTTCTTCCAATCTCTTTTGGCCGCATTCCCAGGGTATTTTTAGTCACCTAACCAGTACAACTTTACCGCATCTCACTTATCTCTTCAACTCTAGAGAAGAATTTTGACCCACGTAGTTAAAAAACAAGGGGCAATGATGGATTAACTAAATACTATAAAAGACAAAAAAAAATTAGAAATTATTCCACCTAAAATTTAAGTGCGTTATCACATTTGCATTTGCACAAATAAAATGTCATAACTTCCAAATTCACAAATTTGTAAGCTTCCCTAACCTTAAATTTTATTTACAATTGTACTCAAAAGCAACTATAGTCAAGCCGCCTACTAGATTTCTTTTACTTCAAAAAAACTTTGGTAAATTATTTGAAGCTTCGGTTGATAGACCATTTTTCAGAATCTTTCCCAGCATAAAATTCCATCTTATGCTAATTCGGCAGGGTGAGTTTGGCCTACATCAATAGTCTTGCCCAAGCCCATCTCAGTGGGTCGACCTAGGCTTCTACTTAATTTCCAAGCCAACAAAATAAAAGGGGTTTTTAGGTAAATGCCCATGATATAATATATAAATTTCATCCAAAATTTTATAAAATTACAAAAAAATCTTCCTCAAGTTTCAATTTTACATTATTATGTAAAAACAGTTTCAAATTTTCTTTTTTACGTTCTAGATATATAACTGTTATATATCAAGTATATAATAAATATGTTAAAACAATTTAGCTGAACATAACAGATGTGTTAAACCAAGTATATAACAGGTATATAATAGATTTATATAGTAGATATATAACAGAAATACAACACATTTACATATAATAGATATATAACAGATATATATACATATATATAGAACATAAAAATGTAAAATCAAAACAGAAGAACGTAAAAATGTAAAATCAAAACATGAAAAATATAAAAAAATAAAATAAATTCTTAATAATATATTTTTGTAAATAGTAAACCAAAACAATAACAAAATTGACAATTTCCCAAAATAAAAAGTAATATCGATGGGCTTGGTTTGTAACCTGTGACCTACTCACCTAAAAGGCCGGTGGAATTAGGTGGTTTTTTCAACCCCAAAGTTGAACAATTGAGATGTTTGTATATTGTAGATCAAAGGCTATGTGACATTAATATAAAATTGCATCATCCCACTCTGGATTCTGCAATTCCCTCTTGCATCTCTTATATCAAATTCTCTCTCTCTCTCTCTCTCTCTCTCTCTCTCTCTCTCTCTTTGTTCATTGCAATCATCCCTCTTTGGTGGTTCACTTATTTCTAAGGTGATAACTTGTAAAATAATCGCTATTTTGGATAAGATTTCTAGAATTTTTCTACAAGCAAGAGACTCATTCTATATGAGATAAAACTCAATCTTATTAAGGGTATAATATCAAATTAAGCAATACAATCCTTATGTGACTATAATTCTTAATCCTAATTTATTTAGGACCATCTAAATTCCTATATAAAGGTATCAATATCTCAAAACGTACGAGATTTGATTGTAATTATTATTATTCTCAACCTCCTCTCTCAATTTCGAGCTAACTTAAGTATTGAAGAGGCTACGCCGCTTACATGGCTAGATACACTAACCTTATTTTATCTTACACGTACACAATCTAGCCAAGACATCACATGACTCAATTCCAAAGATTGGAGCATAGAACCAATTTTTATGTTCCAATCTTTCACAAGGTACTCCATGTTGTGTTTTCCCAACTTTGAAGCTTTTCTTGAGCTCCCCGCCTGTGGTTTCAGGTATCTAGTTTTTTTTTTAATGTTGTATGCTTTTCTAGTTTTTATTTTGAACGAATAGGCAGTTTTGATTTGTCAAATTTTGCTATTCATTAGTGTTGTTTTCCAAATTAGGGTTATGATTTTCATCTTCTATTTCTTTGTTGAGTGGCTTTGTTGGAAATGTTGATGTTTGGGAGTTGATATTTTTCTACCAATTTATGACATTAGAGAGTTGATATCTTTCTACCAATTTATGGCTATTGAAATTGGGATATCTCTTATATTTTTGTTAACTATTTTTTTAAAAAACCTCATGGGAAAAATGTGTTTCCCCATCAGAAAAAAATTGGAATGGGTGAAAATTTTGAAGCGATCGTCCCAACTAAGTTGATGCGATCGCTTACCTGCAAAACACACACCCCTCTTTTCATTATATAAATTGAAACTTCTCCATAGGAGCTTACAAACTACGTACAAAGCATCATACTAGGTTGGATTAGGATATCCTCCAACCGAAAAGGAAAAATACTCCTATTACATGAAAAAATAAATCGACAATGATAAAAACTATCCAAAAGAAAGTCTTCCTCCTTTTGATGATCGTAAAAAATATATGTAAATATATGTTTTTTTATAACAGGAAAAAACACAATATTCAGTTTTAAAAGTGGTTAAAGTAAACACAGCAATACTAAAGAACCAATCCCAAAAAGCTACTATCCAAAAAGAAAAGTCTCCTATTTATAGGTGTAAGTGGACCAATCTAGAATATCCATTTGCACTTAAAATATTACAAAAAATTCCTACACCACGAACACAAGTGGCGTCTTCAACAAGCCAAGGGAGCTTCTTCAACATTCCAGGGTTAATTTGGTCAACTTCCTTTCCAAAATATAAGTTTCAAAAGTGGATTGGGCCTCCTCTCCCTTAATGGGCCGTGGGTTATGTCCATCAACCTTATACAGCCCATTTTCATCGCTATCTTTCTGGTTTCTTCAACAGTCAGCTTACCATTGAGAGCAACCAGAAAGTGGGAGCGGTAAGCAATAGCATATTACTCTTGAGGGTTGGAGGAGTGATGTTCCTCCTCCTCGTTTGCAGAAATCTTCTCCTAATCATCAGCTGGTTTCTCCTCTTCTCCTTTGGTTGCTGAAATAGATGGGGGATGCTCCAAATCAGTTTTGGTTGCCTAGTCTCCACATTTTCCTTTTGAACAAGTTTAATTGTATAACCCTGGTTCTCCTCTTCCAAATCCTTGAGTCTCCTTTCCATATCTAGTTTCTAAACATGGTCCTCTTCCTATTGTTCCAATAGCATTTCAATTATTGTCACCACATCTTTCATGGACATGCATGCACACCTATTCAAGAATTCAGCATGGTATTCTCCAATCGCCTTTTTCTCAAATTTAATGGTAGCAACAGAGGTAGTGGTCTTCCTCTTTTTTAGTAGTAGGATCCTCTTCCTCGTCAACTTCTAGTATTGCTTTAGCAAACTCAAGGGCAGATGCCTTTTTATACTACATCCACATCTTCCCATACTTTTTGTATACTCCAAATTTATTGATATTTTTGAGCTCCATGGGGGCTGGATGAAACATAAGGGTAAGGCCATCAAAAGAAAAAGTTGTTAGCAGTCCGGGGGAAGTCTTGGTGATGTAAGATCAGACCATGATTTCTTTGTTTGTTTTATTTGGTAGCTCCAAAATGTATCTCGCAAAGAAGCTGCTAATGTTCATCTTCTATCCTTTTTCCATACACCAGATCGCTAACAGGTCATCCAAAGGAACATGTGATGGATTGCATCTACCAAACAGTGAACCAGAAAGAAACTTTTGAGTGATCATATGACTATATTCCACCAAGGAACTAGCATTAGGAGCATCCTTGTAATAATCTAGACCTGTGATCTCTTCCCAAAATGCCTTTGCATTGAAATCTTCAGGAATTTCCCTATATGCCTGCTCAAACTCCTTTGTCATTGTCATTTGACGAGTTGTAACCCCAAGATAGCAGTTCAAGTCATTTAGGGATATTGAAATTTGTCGGCCAAACATTCGGAATAGGAACTTAATTGGGTAATCTGCATCTTCAATTTCTGGATTTTCTTCAAAAGTGCATAAGAACTCCATTGTGAGCTCTTTGTACAATGGCACCTTGTTCTCAGCAAACATTTCAAAGCCTCTTTGTTTTAAAAAGTTTAGAAATTCATCGGCAAGAACGATCTCTTCCAATGCTTCCCAACTGATGGCCCTCAAAGCAGCGAACACAAGTTGTCTAAAGAAGGCATAATGATTTCCTTGGCTTTCTTTGGGAAATTCCACCATTCTTCGTAGAGTCACTTCGTTGTTGGTGGGTAACTGCTTGCCGGAAAAAGAACTTGAAGCCGGAGTTGATGACTTGACCGGGGTTACCTTCGAATGTTGTTTCCTAGTGTTCACCATTTTTGGGAAGTGATGTTTTGGAGAGGAAATCAGAAATGGTGTGGAGTGTTTAGGGAGGAGAGAGTTTTTAAAACCAGTAAATATATGTAAAGGGTTATGTATGTAAATATATAAGTCAGTTTTCTTTATTTTAAAATTTTTAAATTAAAATAATGGCTATTGGATGGTAGGGAGCACATCCGAATCCAGAATTCTCTCAAGTGCTACTAGACTAATGTCTAGGGCTCTTACTAGATGATACAGACCTAGAGGATGATGCATCAGTATCAGTCCTTGTAATTTTTAACATTATTGATTTCCCCTAACTTTAATTTTTAGCATTTCATAATTTTAAATTGATGGTAAGAGGAATGGATGCCGCCAGAGGTAAGTGGTCTCGTTTCTTTAAGGAGCTCAAACCAACGGATGAGGCCGATAGGCCAGATACATTAGCATAATACTTTGACAAAATATGTGTATTTGTTAGTCATGATATTGGTGATGACATGTTGTTGAAACATGTCTTATATTATATAGATCTCTCTTCTACATGTAAGGATAATGAAAACTCTATCCAACCATAACATCCTATCCAATATGTGGACTTTTGATATGGTGGTAGAACTCGTCAAAGAATATATATATATATATATATATATATATATATATATATATATATATATATATATATATATATATATTTGCAAAGTATTAAAGGCTCAAGATCAACCCAACCATAATATATTTATACAATTTTTTACTTTTATTTTATAATTCATATAAATTATTTCTAAATTTTTTTATGAAATTAAATTATTATCTGTTTTGTGAAAGAAGCAAGAAAGACAATTTTTAATTTGTTTGAAGAATAATTTTATAGATCACTAGTTATATGGTAAATAAGTCAATGTCAAAAGTGTTTTTTTTATTGATACAATAATAATTATTTTTAGAAAGTGTAAATATTCATATACATGAACTTCATTTGATATTGGCTTGAGGAGTTTATAGAATCACTCTAAAACTTTTTCCACATATATATTAATTGCATTGTTGATGTCATGAATATTGTTTAAAAAAATATGATTGAATCTTACTTATATTAGCTTAAACTTTTAGGTTAACTAGTAGCATAATTGTTGCTACCAAATATATGTGAATGATTGCAATAAGCTTAAGGAATATTGTAGTTATCTTTTTGTATTATTTAGTAACACATCTAAATGCTATACTACACCATATATTGGATTTGCCAACACCGAAAAAGTGTCGTGTAAAAACAAAAATGTGTTGGCTTAGGAGAAATGCCTACACTTTTGCCAAAAAAAAAGAGTCGGGAAGTGCAATGTGGCTATAGGTCCCTATACTGACACTTTTGGTCATTTTTTGCCACATGGTAAAAAGTGTTGGCATAGAACCCTATAGTAACATTTGCTTGTCTTTTGATGATATTTTTTAGGTGTTGGTAAATGCATATGGAAATAACACTTTTACTTGATATAACGACACTTTTGTTATAAATGCCAACACTTTTCATTAATACATTTTTTCTTTTAGCCAACATTTTTTCTTGTAAATAACAAATTATTCAAATTGTTCACTTTTGTGTTTTGCCAACACTTTTAATGATTAACCAACATGCTACACTTTATTCTACATTTTCATACATTTGTATATATATCATATGATTGCAATCCTATTAAATCAAAATATACTTCATTAAACAACATTCATGTTTTACAATTCAGTAAAAAAACTAACAACATCCATAAAGTACTAATTATAGAATCCATAAAAACTAACAAACACTTTAGGTTCATTTTGTCCTCCATCTCTTCCTCTATTTCACTCCTTAATTGTTTTTTTATCTCATCCAACCCAGAAATTGTTTCACCATATTTTCCCGTTGTTTCTTTTGGCACCGCATGCCTACCAACAAGCCAAGAAACTCCATGCG
Source organism: Euphorbia schlechtendalii (assembly GCA_949673415.1). Taxonomy (NCBI): domain Eukaryota; kingdom Viridiplantae; phylum Streptophyta; class Magnoliopsida; order Malpighiales; family Euphorbiaceae; genus Euphorbia; species Euphorbia schlechtendalii. The sequence goes on along the minus strand of CATIWQ010128954.1, from coordinate 2,425 downwards.
ATGCATCATCCTTCAGAATTTGTTCTACACTCGCACTTTGTGCACCAAATGCACACATTTCTTGAATTGCAGTCTATGAAACAAAGAAATGACCAAAATAGTGCATAAGAAGTCACCAAATATTTTAATAGACAAAAGTAGAAAACTACATACCATTATTCTTTCAAAGCAAAAACTTATATTCTAAAATAGCCAATAAGTAATTTACAACACACAATTAATAAATAAAAGACACAGTGACTCACTTGTGCTAAAAGAACCATATAGAAAGTACCAAAAAATTTCCAACCAAATGACTCCACTCCAAGCATTAAGTATTAGCTTAATATAAAGTTTATTGGCTTGCATATTAAAAACTCGGTAAACTTCAATCAATAGACTCCGAATAATTCTCATATGCAGCCAAGGTTCAGTAACACTCAAGTTTTCAACTTGACATTTATTGTGAACAATTTCAAGAATAATACAGAACTGTAAATGAACTCGAAATCTCAACACGTGTCAATTTTCTATACTAACATGAGTTATTGTGAACTATAAATGATCCCAAAGACTCGGTGGTACCGAAATTTCTTAAATGCAATTTGATCATTGACACTATAAATTAAAAGAAAATATTTCCTGATATCATGACGTACTTTAGAATTAAATAAAGATATATTGATTTCCTCTCTGAGTATGGCGATGCCATTACATATGAAATGCAAGATGTTATTGGAGAAGGGAGTTACGGTATTGTATGTTAAAAAAAAAACACTCACAGTGGTGAGAGCAAGTGGCAATAGACAATATCCATAATATTTTTCAAACACTTATTAGATATTGCTCGTAATCAACATGAGATAACTTCTAAGACACAAATGTAGAGTTGAAATCATGTATATTATATGCTTCCACTCGTACTATTAATATGTGGAAGCAAATGTGCATGTTATATTATTCTTTATACGGACACCAACCATTGATCATATATGTGCAAAATAGAAAAACCGAGAGTCTGTCTCTAAGATAGTGATCAACATTATACTTTGAAGTTAATTAAGTCTTAAGGATATATTATCGAACTAGGAATTGCAATCCTTATGCGGATAAAATTCTTATGTAAAGGCTTCAAAGGTATAATAGTATATTTGGATTATTATTATTATTATTCTCCACATCAATCCCGTACCGACTTGAGTGTTGGAGTGTTTTTTTTTTGCAAGTTTCTCCCCTGAATCAGCTTAAGATGAGCATATCAACGTAATTTATCTTCTCAAATTTACAAACGAGTTAAAATCAAAACAATCTATAAAGATATTTTCAAAATCAAAAGTTGATCTTTAAAAATGGAACCAAAAGAAATTACTATGGCAACTACAGAATTTCATAAATTTACAGAATGAGTTAAATTCAAAGAAAACCGTATAGATATTTCACAATCAAAAGGTGAATTTTATAGTTAGGCGCTTTAGGTTTAGTTTTAAAAAAAGATATTTATAGTATTCAATATTCTCTAAATTTTTTCCTACATATGCATTTGAATATATTTAATGTATTGTTGCTACCATTCATGTCAGGTGACGAATGTAATAAGCTTAAGGTATATTGTGGTTTTTTTGTATTTATTTTCATGTAAAATGAAACAATATTCATACAAAAAAGGATGAAGTTATATGGGGTTATATGTGCTAATCGGTAGGATGGTCCGATTTGGGTGATTGGTGTGTCTATTTCAGGCCTAAACATGCCAGTAAAAAGAATTCATAATATGCCATGAGCCGATGCTAATTTTGTCAAATGCTCTTAGAGGTCAAAAAATTAAACATTTTTGTTTATATCAAAAATTGATAAGTCTTTGAGTATTATCATTTATTAATAAAGGAAGTTTATATTGTAAATAAAATGAACAAACAAGAACATAAACTATAGAAATGTGAAGCATAAGATAAATGGAGAGAAAGTAAGGAAGAAGTGATCTTATTCTTCTTATTAAATCAATGGGGTAAGTCAATACTTATATACAAATTCAATGGATATGTAAAGACATAAGTTACATAGTACTAATGAAGAGTTAAGTTTGATATCAATGGACATCAATACATATTTTACAAAACATATATTTACAACACTTCACCTTTGATGTCCAAATTTGCGAACAAGACACAGCCTCGTTAAAAACCTTACCAAGGAAAACCCAGTGGGACAAAACCTTTGGTTAAGGGAAAAAGAGTGCAATGTTAACTTCCCCTCTTCGCAAGAATGTTGAAGATCTTACATTTTACTTCCCATCAGAAATATAATGGTCAAGAAATATTCTTGAGCTGTCGCATCCCAATATTATGCACATGTCTTTTAAAAATGGAAGTAGGTAGTGACTTAGTGAAAAGATCTGCTGGATTATCACTTGATCTAACTTTGCAGATGTCAACTTGACCATTCTTCA
>CATIWQ010128936.1:0-20564 GCA_949673415.1 Euphorbia schlechtendalii | reverse complement strand
GCTTAATAGAAAAGGAAATTCAACTAGTATATGAAAATGGAAAATAGAAACAATTTCGGTTCGGATAACCAAATTCGGTTAATTCGGTTTCGGTTCGGATAACCGAATTTATACCGAAAAAATTTCGGTTCGGATGGTTCGATTTTTAGTATTATTTCGGTTTGGTTCGGTAAATAGTAATTCGGTTATTCGGTTTAGCTAATACAGTTCAATTCGATTCGGTAAAACCGAATGCTCATCCCTAGTTACAATTAACGGTAAACTTCAAAAACATACAATGTGATTTTATCATTTTACCAAAAAGATCCTTATGAATTTTTTTTGTTGTAAAAAAGTGTCTATAATTTCAAAAGTTAACAAAAAGAAAATTTTCAATTTTTAATCACGTCATGAATAATCATATTTTAATCCATTTCGACCCGAAATTTCCCAACTTAACTAAAAAAATACAACACACCTTGTTAAAAAATTTAAGAAAATAACAATAACTTCTAATAAATCGTAAATAAAAAGACGAATCACAAATTGATTGAATTACATCCTGTAACATTGTTTTTTTTAATGAAAAAATATTTTTTTGTATCTTTTTGTAAACTTTTAAAACCACAAACTCTTTTACAAAAAAAAAAAAAATTCCCCAGGTATGTTTTTACAAAAAGGCAAAACATCAGGACATGTTTTTTAAATTCAGTAAAACAGAACCTTCTAATGCAAAACCATAACAAAATTGAATCCATGCTTACGAGTTCCAGAATTTGTAATAAATATTACTAGCGTGACAATTCAACTGTCAAATCAACCAACCATAGACTAAGCAGCCAAAACTTGCAGAAAAAAAACACTAATTATTGAAGCAATTCATGACACTAGTTCTCAAGAAACAAATAATAAAACAAGTACATAATCTTCAAAAGGCAATTTGCTTAAACATGTCACCAAAGCCCTTAAAATGCCTGAACAGCAACGAACCTGAAAATGTAATCAACAACAAAATATACCAGAAAATAACTACCAAGTCCCATCTAATACTGAATTAACGGCTAGACCTGACTACTACGCTTACCAGCAACAATTACACAACCCACCATACCATTAGCTCTGAGGCGATGACTTGGCAGCCCCACTTGGCTGCACAGCCTGAGATGCACCATTACCATCAGCTGAATACGCAGCAGGCTGAGAGTAGCTACCGCCATAAGAGGTGTTGTAAGGTGGCACCCCCTGACCATAACCTGATTGCCCATAAGCTCCATACCCAGATGAGGTGCGCTGGGGCCCCCCTGAATCTGGCTGGGCATAGCCAGAAGACGCGTACGCAGAGGGTGGCTGCCCATAACCTCCAGCAGCTGTAGGCGATTGTTGAGCCTGCCCATAAGCAGCAGCAGGAGGGTTACCTGGCAGTTTCTGTGCTCCGTAGCTTGACCCATATGGCTGGCTCCCGTAAACAGCAGCTTGGGAAGTTGGGGGCTGTTGTCCATATCCTTGTTGCGGATAACTTGCCGGATTAGGGCTGGGCTGTTGCCCGGTACCATAGCTTTGCTGACCTGTCACAGGGGGCTGACTTGGTGGTGCTTGAGCAGAGTCTCCTTGAGTAGTACCATATGGAGGAGTATGTCCCTGAGACGCACTGCTTGCATAACTGGGAGCAGAATAGCCCTGCTGTTGATCATACGCGGGTGGCTGACCATATCCTGATTGAGCATAGCCACCATATCCATCCTGGGAATAGCCCTGGTTATAACCAGACGCTGGGGGCTGACCGTAATTATAACCAGTGCTATCAGAGGGAGCTTGAGAGCCAGCAGGGGTGGGTGGTGGTTGTTGAGACGGAGGTTGCTGATTGTAATAATCATAACCCTGGCTTGTCTGCTGAGTTGCAGATGGATTTGAATGATCCCAGTTAGATGCATAACCCCCAGATTGTGGAGGATATCCTGAATAAGGGGGCTGAGAATATTGAGATGGAGCAGGGTAAGCACCAGGCTGAGCATATCCATAACCGGGTTGCTGCTGCCCTTGAGGAGCTCCAGGTTGGCCCCACCCTGTTTGAGGGCGTGCTTGGTATCCTTGTTGAGAGTATCCTCCTCCACCCATTGATGGATTCCTTGCACGATTCTGCACAAAAGTGTTATCCAAAATAACCCATGCGAACTTTCTTCAAGTGCTACCACATACACATTGCAGAACACAAAAAAATATATATACAAACAAACAAGTAGACAATAAAAGCAAGCACATCTATGAATCAATACAGTAAAACAGACGTATCTCTGATGTAGGGATTAATGGATTTCATATTATTATCAGGAAGGGGTATGAATGCCTACATACCGTACTTGATTGGTGGATTAATTGAGTTACTCCAGCAGAAGCCCATCCTCTCCCTACTTGAAGTGAATGGGGTACCAAAAAAATACACCCAAAAAAATATATACCATGCAATATTTACTATAAATAGAAGACATATAACTTACTGGCAAAGCTGGCAATTAGATCATATTCACTTGGAAATGCATATTTTGGCAAGATATATAATGATTTGAAGCATCACTAAGGCATGCTTGAAATTATAAATTTAATATAATTAAATAATGATAATGGTTTATATTAATATCCTTGCATTATACCATTTTGATTGTTACTCAAAACAAATGAATATCAGAACTAACCAACATAGCATACGCAACCAAACCGAGTCTATATTAAACAATCAAAACTCAAAAATCTTACTTCGTTACTCGTAAAAGAGGCAAATAATAAGAAGTGAAACGAAATAAGCAGCAACACAAATTTTTAAAGCTGTGCAAAATGATGTTGCATTGCCTTAACACTAATGTGACAGTAGATGTTGTAAGCAAGCAGTCGCAAAAAGAAATAAATGAGAAATGAAGATTGGCCAGAATGAGCCAAGAAAGCACAAGAACAATGAGGATAGAAGAGAAGGTAAGAAACTCTGCAATTAATTCAAGACAATTTATAAAGACAACACAAGAAAACCAGTGACGGAAAACAACCCCAACTGATCCTAACAGAGCATTAAGGAGCGACTAATACAAAAAAAAAGGGGTCCGCGAGGAATAAGATACAATGCAATATCAACAAATTATCTAATAAAAATAATATGATGCGGTTATTTTGAAAATACAAATGGACAATCAATAGTTATAATTATCTAAAATCCGAGCTCAGGTTTTTCCTTTCAAGTAAGCTTGAAGCTTCTCTGTACATCATATGCTACAGTCTACAGACCAAAAAGTGAGAATCAGAGCCATAGTGCCATACCAGGGCAATGCTGAGGGAACACCAACACAACATAACCCATGTTGGCGTAACCAAAAGTCCAACAACACTAACCCTACAATAATTCCCAGTAGCAATATCAGTGACATCATAAGATTAATAAAGAGCAAATGGTTGCAGAAACGCTATATCCAAAACTAGTCACTTGTGGTTTCAACAAAAGCTAAGTCAATGTAGGTATTAAAGTTGTTAAAAGGCTTTATCAACTACACACATTTATAGCACTCCCAGCAAACCAAATAATACCCAACATAATCTGTACAGCATTAGAAACTGATGGCAGAAACAACTACTCTTCATGTGTGATTTGGCCTTTTGAACTTTCATGTTTTGGATAACTTGCCATTGACCTATAAATCCACCTCCATCTCAAAAAATATGTTAATGGGCAGTATGCACAGACAGACATAAGAAATAGATACAGTAGGCAACATAAGAAAGCTTATGTCTAAGCAAAATCCCATTATTTGATCCAAGAAGTAAGATATAACACTAAGAGGTGCACATTACCATTCTTAGCTCTAAGAAAAATAACTATAGACCAGACAATTTTACTTCAACAGTCTCAGTTCGAGAAGTAAACATCGCAGAGTCCCTTCTCCGTCTCCCAGAAACCAGTTCGACAAAAAGCAGAAAAATCTCAGCCAGAAGTTCTGTAAATTCCAGGAGGATGAGCAACCAAAAAAATCTGCAACTTTCTGAATCTAAATAGTCCAATAAGGGAAATATAGCGATATATCTAACCCAGTCATATATTACCAAATCCAATGATAAAAAACAGAGCAGTAGAATATCTTGAAAAATATCAGAATCCATAAACCAGGTGATATAGTACAACTGTACACAATCAGAAATCATGTCTAGTTCCACGCCCAGTGCCAATGTTAGCAATGATCTTCACAGTAATACTAAAGCCAACAGAACCCATGGCATCTAAACATAATAACTTGAGTCAAAGATTAAGAAAAAAATATTTATTTTGTAAGTAAAAACAAGCTTCTAAAGGAACTATCATGACAACACAATCCTTAAGTATTCAAATTCCCAAGTTTAGCAAAATGAAACTTCTTTAAGTGCTGAATCCCAATGAAGAAAAAGCATCATCAAGTATGAAGGTCCAAAACTTCAAGTCAAAATTTAGAATATGCATAAACCCATTACAAGAACAAATAAATTTAAGTAGTGATTCACAAGTCATAGTTAAGCAAAAAATCTTTTTCACAAGGGTTACAAACACTACTCTATCAACCAAGAAATTGAAGCCGAATATGGAAAGGAATAGGGAAAGAAGTTGAAGAATGAAAACAAACAACATACATTACAATAACTACTTGATTAAACAAAAAAAAAACAAGACAACACCCAGGAGGAGCCAACTCCACAAAGAAAAATAAACAAGCATACCTCGCTAGTAACTTCAATGACCAATTGTTTTGCAAATTCAATCTGATCACTAGTGCCCTCTATATGCACATTTCTTTCTGTTGATGTGTCACCCGGGGGTAAATGCAAGGGTATCACCTGCAAAAATTTAAGAGGTCAATGCAAAATCTTGTTAGCAACTTGCTACATGTTCATGATATCTGCATCTATAACAAATGTTAAAAAATTGCACAGCCATATGACATAATGATGATGCTTAGTTTTAGAGCATAAACCTGTATACGAGCTCCACTTTTTGTTTGCATAGTCTTGATTGTCTCGCCTCCTTTACCAATTACAAGACCAACCTGAGGTAACATATTAGTCACTTACTGTCATAAATCTAATCAAATACAACCAAACATGGATTGCTGACTATACCTTATTGCTAGGAATCTTCATTACAAAAGTATCAGATCCACCTTGTCCTGTAAACCTCCGAGAAACTGTGCCGGAACCACCTGCATCAGCCTAAACCAAACATAAAATCACTACAAATGTTAATAGAACACCATTGCAAAATAAGGAAAAAACTAAAATTACAAAGCACATGCTACATTCCTAAAAGCTAGACCTTCACCTCTGAAAGAACTTCATTTATCAATTGTTCTGCCTTTGCAATTTGTTCTGCACTACCCGTCAGCTCTACAAGCCTAGTTGCAGAACTGAGATCTGCATCCATATCTCTAGTAATCTGAATCTTTGCTCCAGACTGAAGCTGAAGATACTTAATAGTTTCGCCTCCCTTCCCAATGATCACACCAACCCTACCATTTGGAATTTCAATCTTTTTGCTTGAACCTCCGTAAGAGCCATAAGATACAGGAATTGAAGAGGGTGCAGAGTTTGAAAAGGACTTCACATCTGCTTTTCACCCAAAAAAATCAACAAATGAAAATGAACACCACTATTTTGATGTACTAAACTTGAAAAACAGCGCATCATATGGCTATACTAACCAAATGAACCCGAGCTGAACTAAGTACAAATTAAGAAAACAAAACACAAGAGCATCAATAAATACAGACACAAAATAACCTATATTAACTGAGTATAGTAACAACACACGTGGAAAGAAACAACAAACACGTACAAGATGGAATTTCATAACTCGGCAGCTTGTCAATTAAATAGAGTTAAAGCATAGACGAACGTAAAGCCTCTCATGGAATAACTAGAGAGAAAAATAACATCAATCGACAGAAAAGGCAGAATCAACATGACGCGCACAAAATCAAAGCAAAAGCAGCACAAACCAACACAGATCCGAAAAGAAACAGTTTAGAATTTCAGGACCAGCGAAAACATTGAAGATATGTAAGTTTACACGGAGATAGGGAAAGAATACTGACCGCTAGGAGCAGAGCTAAAACCCTTGTCCATGGAATCAAACCCGGAGGCACCGTTTTCAACTCTAGCGCGCTTAATATCAGCCCCAGCGCCACTCAAGAGTCGAGCGGCGATCTCCTGAGCTTTCTGCTTGGCCATCTGGATCTCATCCGCAGGAGGTGGAACATTATTGTAAGCTTGCGGAGCATGCGCCGAATCAGGGGAAGAGAAACCAGTTGGCCGGCGAGCTGGAGGCGGTGGCGTTTGATCGTCGTATTTGCGCTTGTTTGAAAAGGAGGCATCTGCGCCGGTGGAGTACTGAGATTCATCAGCCATAGTAGGAGAAGGATGTAACCCTAGAAGGAGTGAGTAGTCGATTGGTTGACGTAAGAGCTAGAAGGATTGGGATTTTATATTCAGGTGGGTAACCGAGTTAGATAATTCCTTATACTTCTTATTTTGTTTTTTCTATTCTTTCTTTTCAATATTTTTTCATTTTTCCTTTGATGGTCAGGCAAAATTAATTACCAAGGCTATGTTGGGAGTTGAAAGCATTCAAAAATTTTTAAAAAAAGAACAGTAGAGTGATGGTAGATATAAAAATTATTGAAAACAAATTATAAATAATATATTTATACATAAATTCAGAGTATAAGTAAAAAATGTAATTTTGAATTCCATCAATTTGATGGTATTGAATTGTAGTGATTTCTTCCAAATCATTTCAATTTTCTTCCACATCCTACTGCTTTTCTCATCCATTAAAAACTAATCAAATTTCGACCATGGGTGAAATAATATTTTTATGCTAAAGTAAGTTGTGTGTAAAGCCAACTTGGTTACGATAGCCACTATAAAACTTGACCAATTTAAGTTTATTTGGTTTTCTAAAATGACAACAATTTTGCCACTAGCAAATTTTATTAGAAAGACATTTTATGTACTGGAAAAGAACATATTTCTATATCTATAAAATATGGTTTATAAAATGGAGAGTAAGCACTCCACGCCTTTAAAAGGGTTAAAAGCTGAAACCCAACTAACCCAAGCAGAACTATGAAAGGTTGAAACCCAGAAAACCCAAGCAGAACTTAAAAGAACAAATAGAGAAAACGACCGAAGCTCTTTATATCATGAAAAGCTTCCTACCAATTACTGAAAACCAACAATCAAGTCCACCAATCCATACAATACAATACATGGCCTTTTAGGAATACCACAGAATAAGAAGTTACAAAAAAGACAGAAAAGAGAATTTATTTAAGCATAACGATTCGGGCTGTAGCGACTTAAAAAGAGCGGATCATTTGGTCCACCAATGGAGGAAATCCTTACGGCGGTTGATCTTCTTCTGAAGCTGGAGCAACCCATAAAGCAAAGCCTCAGCAGTTGGAGGGCACCCTGGAACATAGATGTCAACTGGGACAATCCTGTCGCACCCTCTAACAACGGAGTAGGAGTAGTGATAATAGCCTCCTCCATTTGCACAGCTTCCCATTGAGATCACCCATCTTGGCTCGGGCATTTGGTCATACACCCTGTCGCAATTTTAAGTTTAAGCCAGCCCCATCAAAACTACAAGCAAAGACCATGTCTTGGTGGTGTTTGCGTGGATAACATATGATCCCTATTTTTCAAGTTTGATGTAATAACATAACTCAAGTTCCCATTATCTAACGTATTTCAAAGACCAATTCATATCACAATCCAACAAATCGAGAAAAAAAGATGGTGATTAGGGCAAGTCCAATGGTTCCCCATTTCTCCGACATGGGAAAAGAATTTGGGGAATGGTCAAGTCCAACCATTCCCCCCATATGGTATATCCCCAAATATGGGGAATGATCAGTTCCCCATTTTGGAGAATACAATAAAATAATATTACTTTTTGGTTTTTTATTGTTTTATTCTTCTTTTGGTTAGTTTAATTATAAAATATTATTATTTTAAATTGAATTTGAGTTGGGAAATTGAAAATGTGGAAGATTGTTGGAGAAAAAACACTGAATTGGGTTTTGGGAATGGAAAATAGGTAAAATGGTTGGACTTGCTTTTAGAGTTGGAGCATGCTGCACAACAAGAAGTGCATACAATGAGCATATGACAGATAGCCTAAGTTAGCCATATGGAATTTCATGGTCCACATTTCCACACAGAATTAGTAGCCAATGGGCTCATGTCTCAAATTGTACAAAACCAACTACCACAACATTTTCAATAACGTAGCCCTGGAGAAAGCCTGCTTTTGTTCCAATGAAAGTGTAAAATGTTTCTCAATATACGCACGACATGACCAGATCTATCTAACTGATATAAAACCATCAATATTAATAACCATCTCAAGCTTACAATTTTGCTTAAAAGAACTGTCACCCAAGCCAAGCATCAGAGTTAGTTTACAAACTCAATCTACCCTTGTACTCACAAGTTTGTACATATAATAAATCAAATTCTCATCAGTGCAGTCAGCTTTTACTTCAAAAAAGATATAAGTAATCAATTATGAGATGGTGAAATAAAAACAGATATGAAAACAGTGACTCGAGATCATGTTTCAACCATTTGGTTTAATTTAGCTTAATTTTTTGAAAAATGAAATATCAATATATCCTATTACAATGATCAGAGACAATCACAGGACAACTGAGTGCAACATCCTTCTAACACTATAATGTATGTGACTATGTGTCATCAGTTATCAAGTTAAATTTTACTTCTACAGCCATTTGAACCTCAAGTCGCAAGTGATTAAACAAAACTAAACTTATTATGTCTAAAATGGATACAAGAATGACATGGCATTTTTGAGGAAAGTAATAGGGATACAATTTAAAAAACAAAATTCAAAAGAATGATTTACATCCACCTTCAATTCAGTTGAAGCTTTCTTCATAATATATATGTATATATGCATGAATATAGGGGGCTAGTTTACAGCTTTTGAAACAATTTTGTATTGAACTAGAGGATCAATGTGAAAGAAGAAGCAAATGTGAAGTAGGGAATCATTTAAACCTCCACAATCAAATACAAGAGTACCCCCTAGTGTTTTTCAAGACTATTATATTATCCCTATATATTTATCATAGTTGTTAAGGCGCACCTCGCGAAGGGTGCCACCCTTAGAGCCTCGGCATATGACAGGCAAGGTAGTGTCCAAAAAGCATGCCTCAAAGCACCTAGGCGCGCCTCACGGACACTTTTTTCTTAAAGGATTTAATTTTGCATAAATATGTTTTTTGCATCCATTTTTAAGAGTTTTAATTTAATGTAAGGCTAGATATTCCTAGTCTAGATATTCCCAATACATGCAAATTTACATACATACATACATATACATACATACATATACATACATACATATATATATACATACATATATATATACATATATATATACATATATATATATATATATGTATATATACCTCAAACAATTCTTTTTAATGGTTTTAACTTACTTTAAACTACTTTCCATCTACTGTTAAGAGTTTTAATAAAAAAAATAAAGGGTAGATATTCCTAATTCAATTCCTTTTTAAGATTAATTCAAGGCTAAATATTCTTAATACAATATGTAAATTTTCCATGTATATGTACCTCTAAGAATTCTTTTTGTTCTTTTTTAGTATGTTATTGCATCTAACTTCACTTCGTAAGCAAAATATTTTTTGTATATTTTTTACACCTAATGTACCTCAAGAGCGCACCTCGACTTCGGGTGAGACTAGCCCTCTTGCGCCTCAGTGCGCCTCTAACAACTATGATATTTATCATGTCCCACTGTAAGCTCAATTTATAATTTTTGAGGGGTTTTATCCATTAGATATACAAGTAGTGCCCCTATTCTGAATTTCAATTGTGTTTTTGTTCAACCTAGACTAATATATATTCAAAATATTTGGATTTCATTTTACTTTTAGACTTAGTCGTCAGATTAAATTCAAATTTTTATCAAACATTATTAGAAAATACTAACTAAAGTATGAAAACTAAAATGTTCAGTGAAATAGAAATTTAATTCAGCAAGACAGCAACTGAGTTCCGAAAGTCTCAAAAAAGTCAAAATTAAAAAGACTTATTTTGGATGACTAGTAACAGAAAAACAAAACCTTGAACTATGAAGGTTTGCTAAGCAGTTCACAATGACAGTATTGGTATTTGAGATTAAACGGACAAAACCAGTTAAAACTGATTGAGGGAGCTTGTTACAAATTTAGTGTTGAAAAACATGAGGATGTACTAGAAAACAAGTGTATTAGACTAACATTTCAAAGAAGTTCAAATTAACGCCCTATGAAATGAAAGCTTCATATTTAGGGCCTGTTTGGGATTGTTGTTAGAGTTGCTGTCACGAAAAGTTGCACTTACAAACTTATAATAGAATAACATATTTTGGTATTGGACAAAATATTTTGACTTTTAATACTAATTAATTAGGAATGGTTTGCTTTTGATTTCAGTAGCTATTCAGGACAGCAGCCTGGATAAGCTTGAAAAATTGAACTTTTCGGGAAAGCAGCCAGTATAAGCAAATCCCAAACTAGCCCTTAGTATTTATGCTAATGAACCTTTGAAGATTCAAAACGTATGGCAAAATGCACGACCTTAATGACAACACAATTGCAGCAACAACAAACGTGCTTCCGAAAACCAATAAACAAACCACACTGCCAAAATATAAATGAAAAAGGCAATAACTTATTTGACAGGTTCTAAAGCTCCATTTCAGCTGGAAATGAACAGAGGAAGTGTATAGTCAAGTGATTAAAATAAAAAGGGTTAGCTGAATCAAAAAGAGCTTGAGCACAAAATTTTGACATCAAACAAAAATATTTGGCATTGTGCCACAAAGAACTGAAAGAAGCACTTATTGCTCGATAATGCAGCTATGTCACATAAGGAAAACAAACTACAATTATGTTGAATATACTGTTAAGTAAAGCAGAAACTATGGCACCTTCTTCCTAGCCAAATAAACAAACAACTCTTCTAAGAAGAAACTAATTCTTCTTGAGACAATATATTTAAAATTCTCAAGTCTTACAATATTAATTGATTACAATGAGACGTCTAATACATTCTAGTCATCTCAAACAATTTTTACTAAGGATTAAGGAATTTGCATTTAATGTCAAAGCCTCGAAACAGAGTAGATTTCAAAGCCAGAAAAATAGAAATTCAACAATTGATGACAAAGTAAAAAAGGAACATCCAGTCACGGCTTAAAAATCGCTCCCATTTACATTTCATCTGGTTCAGAACACAATAAATTGCACAAGCAAGAAAAACCATAATGAAATATTTGCAAGCTATATCCTCAATACAATGAAACACCTAATAGTATTCCGGACTCAAAAATCCAAATGCTAACAAACATCTAGAAATCCAAAACAGATCCATCACCACACAAATTAATCACAGAAGCGAGAATCCAATATTTATAAATAAATAAATAGCCACAAATAAGTAGTGTGAACAAATAAAAAGGGAACCACCGAACCATAAAAAGAAGACAGAGAGAAGACATACTTGCGAAGCGCAGGAGCCATCTTATTAGTGAGTGTGCCAGCAACGATCATACAATCAGACTGACGAGGACTCGGCCTAAAGATGATACCAAATCTGTCCAGATCGTAACGAGCGGCACCGGTGTGCATCATTTCAACGGCACAGCAAGCGAGACCAAAAGTCATAGGCCAGATGGAGCCACGGCGTGCCCAATTCAAGAGATCATCGACCTTGGAAATGACGAATTCCGCGGCCTTGGAGAGTCCGGCGGGGGAAGAAGTGGAAGGGGGCGGCGCGCGGGCATAAGGAGCGGGGGACGAAGCCTCGGCGGCGAGGGAAGGGAGGGTGGTGTGGAGAGAGAGGGCAGCTCCACGGTGGTGGGAGAGAATGATAGGAAGGCGAGAAGCAGCATTACGAGTGATCATGGCCATTGTTTCTGAATTGGACGGAGGAAGACGATGAACAATTCCCCTCCTGCTTGTAAATATAACTTCTGTTTTTGCCTTTCGGTTGGGGTTTGCCTTCTCACACGTGTGTCGCTGTGTTAACCGCAAATGTACATTTTTCCCTTTTTTAATTAATGATGAGCAATTTTAGATTTACTTGTACAAATTTATTTTTAGATGAAATTTACTTTACATATTTGCTATCTAATTGCTCGTGAATGTATTTATTTAAAACATAAAATTCAAATATAATTTATTTGAAGGAATTTTAAGAAAGTACCTTAAGGTTTTACTTATTTTCAAGAAGGGTTTTCTGGGAATTTCGGGTTTCAAATAGAGATCTAAGATTCTGAAATGTTAACAACACTATTTTTTTCATTCACACATTAATAATGATGACCTACTTTAGGTAAAGTAGGAAATCCACTTTTTCTCTTATCCCATGTTCACTCCTCTTCCCCCCTTCGCCCTCATTGTCGTGGCCAAAATTTTCTTAATATGAACCGTTACATATTTGATGTGTTGATTCCGTTCCATTCACTGGGCCTAATCCCATATATACCTATTTAAATTTTTATAAATTAATTGATTAGCGGTAATTGAAGAATAAATTTTGTTGAAAGATGATCTCAAAAGGAGATTAAATCACTACTTCAAGAACTCCCTTCAATTGTTAAGTCTATCTCAGAAGCAATATAAATCTTGATCATATCAAAGGATAAAGATGGTATCGGAGAATGAAGATTACATTAGAGGCTAGCTTCGCATCAAAAGATAAAGTCTGTGTCAGAAGCTCCAAATTTTGGAAGATAGAAAAACTGTATCAGAGGGAAATATCCTCTGAAGTAGAAATTAATTATGTTGGTTAAGCAAGAGAGTAATTGAACATGCAAACGTTGTAAAGCAGAATTTCAAAACTTAAAATTACACTAAGAATCTCTTAAGTATGTCATGATTGATATAATCTAGGTTAAAACATTGCATAGATGCTTTTAGGTTTATAAAACTTATAAAAGCAACCTAGTATCTAAGTTTAGAGCATTGCCAGTTGATGCATGCTTTCTCTTTTTTGGTGACAGTGTTCCCTTAGAGCAATTAGGCAGAACATCGTTAACACGAGCTTCCAAACTAGGAGAGCCTCGATGATTGATCCACATGGATCTTCACCGATCAAAACTTCGTTGAGGAAGAACCCGTTAGTAAACAGTAGCTGCTAGACCGCTCGAAGACCAACCTGAAAATAAACCGAGAATGCTTACTTTAGAAAAAGCCTTCAAAAGAATTCTTCGTTTGTTTGGAGAAACTCGTGGAGGATCTCGCACGATGAATGAAGAGAGAGATGTCGAACTCAGAGAGAAAAGGCTGAGCTGAAGAGTATGTGTGTTGTTATTGATATGTGTGAATAAAGAGAGAAGCTGGAGGCCCATTTATAGGGAAAAGGGGAGTGTTAGACTATATTCCCATCCCACCCTTATCGGGTTACCTACACGGGTTGCGCAAGGCAAGCCCTTGCGGGCTTGCTTTACCACCGCAAGCTTTTTAGCTCGCGGGGCAACCGTGCAGGCCCCACTTAGAACAACTCGTGTTCGTTTTGAGCCCACTTGCAACAGGAAAAATTCCCTTGCTCCGCTCTGTGTATTTTTTCCCTATTTTCTCTTTATTCCCTTTAATTATTAATTCGATCCAACCAATTAATAATTCTTCTAACGAATTCAACAACTCATATTTTTTCGACATAGACCCGGTCTATAGGTTCTTTACTTAGTCTGATAAAGATTTAAAGTGTGTGACCTCATAGGACCCCAAAGTATTGAGCCGTCAGAGGTTAACCTGAACTTAGCTTCCATCCGGGGACCTTTAGGCTCAATGTTCCAGACCAATATGGAACCCGATAGCTCTAAACTATCAAATGAGCTTTCTAGCAAAGGCATATGATCCCTTGATACTTGGAACGTCACGTGCTTGTGACTTGATCCAGTTCTGCAGTAGTAACCAATACAATACACTCCTTCCATCAGGTTAAGTAATATCCAGTTTATTGAGCTCGGATTAAGTGTTAGCTCATGTAATAGCCGTAGCTATCCTGGAATTAGACTTTTTCATGAAGAACACCACTCAACCATTATGTATCAAGATTGACTAGAAACCCATTCTATCAATCTTATACTCTGATCAGAGGTTTATGAGTATGTCACTTCAACAAGGGTACCTAAGGTACATCTCTCATTATATCATTATTTCAGGAGCGATGGATCTCATCTTGACTACTCGGCTTACCAACATGTGATCGTCACTATACCCGTAATCATCCGTGTCATCCTGATCACCCGGGTATGAATAAGTATGACCCAAAGTATAGCAACTCCTACACAAGGTAACCAGTATCTCAGGTCGGAGGATATTGTATTGCTACTACAATAAGACATGATACCAACACATTGATATAGTTATTTCATAGTGTCTGTCTTATATCAATCTCCAATGTATTACCTGAATACATCCATGGGTTAATTCAAGGTACCACCTTCAGCTCATGAAATCGGCTGCTTGAAGTTCCAACAAAGGAGTAAGCCTACACATGCTAGTCTGTCTATTCCATTGATATCCAGTCTCAATAAAACTATGACTAGGGATATTTAGACTATTCATAGTAACACGTATGTGCAATTCTCACACCACATAGCTCTCACTATATCCATGCACTTTTACGCTATGAAGTAGTCACGGACTTTGTCTCATTAATGAGCATGTACATATTTAATACTATACATATATAATACCAGCAAGAGACATAAATAAAATGAAAGCACTAATAAGAAACAAAGATTCCTTAATTATTATTAATAATAATTTGAAACCGTTTGTAGATTATATCTAATAAAGATATATCGCTTTAATTGATTTTAGGGCATACATCATGTCTAACAAATTAAAGACATATTAATTGCGAGATATTTATTTCAAATAATTTCAACAGCAATCCTCAAGCATTACGTGAGTCAACTTGCCATACCTTGCATTTAATTCCGCGATGCCAAAAGCTGTTCCACTTGGAAAGGGCATACTGATGTTGACAGCAATTGGACAAAATCGTTTATTCTCTTTTACAGTAAGCAATAAGTATTGGTGGGGCCTTCTCAGTAACAAACTTGGATCAGGGACTAATCTTAACCTTACAATTTCGTTTTAACGGATTTAAATAGCTCAAATCATCGCCCTTAGCCTGTCCTAATTATCCTTTAAGGCTAACAGCTCCAATTCTAATTAATAACGAGAAGAAACTCTCAAGAGTCTTAGATTAACGGTTTCATTGGAAGCCTATATAAAGGATTGAAGTTCTAACAGAGGAACTTGGTGAAGTTTTATCAGTAAAAGAGCAATCAAGCTATCGTACATCTCTCAAACTTCATTTTCAAGACTTAGCAATCTTTCAATTCTAAATTCTTTGTAAAAGAGCTAAACTGAAACAAAGTTCAGAAGTTCAAATTCTTTCTTTGCATTTAATCTTGTAAAACACTTGCTTTGTGGTAAATGAGTGTGGGGGAGCTTAGATATTAGTTGGAGGGTACTTCTAGATACAATCGAACGGTACCTTTGTGTTCGTAAAGCTTAGAAGCTGTCCGATGAGAAAGACGCCAACTTGACGGTGCTGGAACTGAGGAATCCGAAAGGGTTCTTGTACAAGAGAAGGTCATAGCAAATTTGCGAGTTGAATGTAGAAGCCATTGTCGGAGATGGTGGCGTCACCGAGGACAACAATTTGAGAACCAAAGTTAGGGTTAGAGGTGGTTAAAGTTTCGTTGAAGACACAAGAATCATGACATGGAACCAGAAGGAGGGAAGAGAAAGTGAAAGGAAAATGCAAAGACGTGAATTGGAAATGAATGCATGATTTGAAATTTGAAATTTGAAAGAACTCCACGAGAAGGAAGTGAAGGATTGGCAATTGCAGTGAGGGTAAAGGTAAGAAATGAGTAAACAAGAGACCGAGAGAAAAAAAGTTGGATTTCCTATTTTACCACTTGCCACATCATCGGTATTGGCGGAGTGAGTGAAAAAATTTTATTTTGTTAACGGTTCAAAACTTTAAACTCCCATTTAGAATCCAAAATTTCTCATGATCCCTTTTAAAAACAAGTGAAATTGAAGTTCAAACAATTATTTAATCATCGTCACATTAAGAATACATTATTGATGGATATCCTAATTATATCCGTGTGTTCTCATGGATTTTTCTTATAAAAAGAATTTATCCAAGTGTATTATGACCGACTAAAATTTTTTGGGATGAGGCCAAGTTTAGGACTTTCATCCTAAGCTCCATCCGAACTTATTTATTAAAATTGATTATTTTATATTTCCCTTTTTAAATTCAAATAATTGGACCAAATCATAAATAATAAAACAAAAAAGTATGATGTACTAACTGGACTCGTGAATATGTTAACCAGAACTCAGAAGTAAAAAACAAAGTATTAATGTAACTCGGTATTTATTTATTGATTGTTATAATGTTTGTCATGGCTAGAGAGAAACTAATAATTAATTATAACGTGGTTCAGTCCATTGCAATAAATAAAATTATGGGAAATGATATAAGGACAGAGGTTCAAATTCAAAAGCAGTGTCTCATTACCAAAATACCCTCCATTTCCCTCTCCTTTCTTCCTCCTTGCACGTTCCGCTTTCCTAGGGTTTATCCTCTCTCCGTAACCTCCTTCATCAAATCACTTCTCTAGCTTATACCCCTCACTTTTACTCCCAAAATTCTTCAATTCTACCTTTCCAAACTCCATTACTGCTTTTACTTTGGCTATCAACATGAATCACAATGCCAACTCCGATGCTCTCCAATCCATGCTTAAAGAGTCTGTTGACCGATTTCTAAGCGAATACCGGAAAGGTACAACCGATTTTTCAAATTTCACTTCTATATTTTCTCGCTTTCTGCAAAATTTACACGATCCGCCGCTCGAAATTGTCTGGTTTTACTCCGCCTTAACCTTTCACTCCACGAAATTTAGTGTTCAAAACTGTGCTAGTCCAGTTTTGGTGGCTAAGAACTTGTTTCAGCTGCTAGTCTCCTGCTCTTCTTCGTGCAATGCGGTTAAGAAGATCGCCGTTCTTGCTCCCGTCATTTATCAGCTGAATACTGTATTATCCGAGGGACAGAAATGGAGGAGAGATGCCGAGGGTTTACTAGAAGTGATTGTTAGTTATATAAGCATTTGTTGCAGCAATAATTTCGAACAAGCTGTTGATTTCGGGGATCTGAGTTGTTTTACTGATTCGGTGCATGTATGGATGGTTGAGAGAATTGGAGATAGCTGTAAATTAGACGAGGAGTTGAGTTTGTTTTTTCCACTTGTTAGCGGCGGAATCCGCAAGGGGCTGATCAGTGAGGAACGTGAAGTTGGGTACTTAGCTGGGATTGTGATGGCTGAAGTTTTCTTGTTGAGATTGTGCTTGAAGTTTGAATCGGGGATTTCAAGGATGGAATTGGGGATAGAATTGCATGGTTGGGCAGTTCAGACGATGACTGCATTTCGAAGTTTTCACTTCGTTGGTAAGAACAAGAATTGATTCTGTTATTCTGAGTATGTAAACTGTTAGCAATTGTTTTATACTAAGCTTGTGATTTTTAGAGGAGTTGAGGAATTCGTTGATGACTTCTACTTATTATCTATCAATTGTTTTTGTCTTTGGCAGATGTCCTTCTCAGGATTCTGCTTGAGCCAGTCTTGTCTGTTTCCTCTCTGCTTGTCAGTATTCTCAAATCCTAATACTTCTATTCCTCTTTGTTACTATTTTAATGGATTCACTCTAGGGGCTTGAGTAAATGTTAGAATTTTCTTGTTTGACTGGCTATTACCTGGTGTTCACATGGATCAGCTGCTTAATCTTCACTAGAGGCCATACACTAATAAATAGTAATAGTCCATCCTCAATGAAATCTTCATAGATGTGCCATTATGCAACTAGAGTAGAAAGTATGTACCTTGAGAATTATGTAATTATTAACTCGATTGGGAGTCTCAGATCATTAGAAGTTTTAACCTACCATATTGGTTGAGCTTTATTTGATACAAATGATAGGCTATCGAACTCAAAACTTCTTTACAACCTTTGTTTAATCATTGCAGTTTCGCATTATACTGAATAGCTAAGAAGAACTCCGAAATTCGACATATTTATGTTCCATTTTATTCTGTAGGAGAGGTGCCTCATGGCCTGAGTAGGTTATGCTTCAATTATGTGCAAGGCTGTCATGTAAAAGTAACTTTTGCTCCTTAAAGAGTCTTCTTGTGCAATTAAAATTCTTACTGACTGCACTATTGAAAGAGACTCAACTTTCTTGTCTCAGAATCCCGAAGATGAAGTTTTTCTGCGAAAAGTCTTGTATGATGTTGCAATAGTAGAGTACTCGTTCCTTGGTTCTCGGAAAGGGATTCATATACCTGAAGGAAAATTGAAAAATCTTGCTATCAATTGGGTGTTTACTGCTCACAATGGTGTACAGTTTCTCATGTAAGTGGATTAAAGCTTGTGGAGGTGATGTTGTTTTATTTATTATGTTTAAATTCTTTGATTTATTTGCCATAGGGACTGCAACGAAAAAACCAAAGCCAAATCTTATGTTCAAGCCTTCTCTGAATCATGTCTACTATCTCAATTGATCGAGTGGGTCATGAATCAACCAGGCATGCACCAAAAAACAAGTAAACCAGAAGTTTCCACTCCTCTATCCTTCATTAGTAAGTTATTTTGCCATCTTTTTTTAATTTTTTTTCAAATTGTTTGTCAGTTGGTTTAGCATATCTTGCATTCTCTTCTCTGGATATGATTCTCAGAAAGCATAAAAAGAGGAGGATTATATTACTAGAGCAGCTGTCCTTCTGGGTACTCTGTAGCATCGTGTTCTAAAATGAAACATTTTCAAATCATTGCTAAACATTGGGTAGGAACAAATTATAGAAAAGCCACCCCTTTTGCAAGTTTTTTTTTTTGTATTCTGTTACAGCATTTTTTCATCAATTATATCATATGATTTCTTGGGATGCTGTAATTCCCAGAGTGGCTACTGATTCTAGAAGATGAAGGGTTAAGGGTATTCGACAGTGAGATATCAAAGATGTATGGAAAATCGATTGTCGCTCAATCAAGAAAAGAATGCGCAGTCTTTGCAGTCAAATCTGATGGGAAGGGCGAAGAAAAGGCTGATAGTGATCTAGAAATGGTTGATTATGAGGAAGCTACACTATTTGCTGGAACTCTTAAACCTACAGCAACTAACAGTACAAAGAAGCGCAAGGAAGGGATGAAAGATGACGTAAATAAACAAATTAAGCTCATTAAGTTTCACAATAATGACGATTCGGGGACAAAAAAGGGTTCACCATCAGATGATGAAGAAGCTTTGAGTAGTGGAAGTGAGGTCGACAACCTGTCATCAGATGGGAACATTGAGCTTATGGAGGAGTAGTAGTATTGACTTAGTGTATAGAGCAGAAATCTAAAGATGCAGAATAGATTAACAACTTCAGTAATTACAATTGAGAATAAAAAAACCTACTAAGGTGTGCTTGAGAATTGGGACATATTGCGGCAACTGACTTAGGAGAAGCTTTTGAGTTGCAAAAAATAGTAGTCTTATGTGTTGTGTTGAAACCTACATGGCAACCGGCTGATCTTATATGGTTGTAGGTAGCTGGAAAGTGGCATGTGTTATTTAGTATTTTATAAATTCTGTTGGTCTTAGCATCTGCCTGTTTAAGCCTTGAAGCTTAAATGGAATGAACAATATTATATATGTGTTATTATTCATACAGCTTTCAGTCTTTATTCAGATTTGAGGCCCAAATGGCCGACGCTTTAGTCACTGCATTAGTGATTCCCAAAAGGGGGTCCAATAGATAGATTACTTTGACTAAAACTAATTTTTAGACTGGGCTACAAAAGTTTACAATGATTGTTATAGCTGTTTCTTTTTGGGAAATACAACAAAACTAATTTTATTTTTCTTTTCATGAAAAAAGTCATATTTATATTTTGTGACTTTTATTTTTGCATAAAAAAGTTTTATGTTTATACTTTTCATATAAGAGTAGAATAAAATCTTTGTATAATTTGTTTTTCATTAATTTTCGCATGTACTTTTATAATATCCGTAAAAAATCATCGTTCGAAAGCTTTATACCTTGTATAAAGCCCTTAGGTGAGTTTTTTACAACCTTTTCATGAAGGTCTTATACCTTGTATAAGAGCTTTCATACTCGGCATACGAATTTTATAAGATCTTTATACAACTTATTAATTCATTCAATTTCAAATTTACTTTAAATTATGAAACATTCGACTAGTATAAAGTGATCAGCAAACACCAACAAAAAAAAAATCAGACGTAAATCCGCAGAATTATTCTGACTGTTGATTTGAATAATTCACCTTTACACACCATATGGCTTATGTTGTTCAAACAAAAATCAGAACACATTATAAAGCAGGTCAGATAATTCATCGTGTAAAACAATTTCAAGCTTTGATAAAAAAAACAAA
>CATIWQ010128926.1:0-22295 GCA_949673415.1 Euphorbia schlechtendalii | reverse complement strand
CGATCATGTTTTCAGTGACCGGGTCTTCCACATAGGAAACATAATCCTTTAGCTTCCCCTTTTTAATAACCACATTTCTAAATTTCTTGTCGATGGGTTTTAAACCTTTACCTTGAATGTAAGCTTTACTCACCAAGGCACTTGTTCCTCTTACCACCAAACCTTGCTCGAATTTCTTAATAAACTTAGATGTCTTATTGGTCCTCTTTGACATAAGATAATCATTAACAAAAGGTGAATATTTATCAGATAGGGTTCCTATCATTAATTGTATATCATGCTTGGAATCTGTCTCGATTCCTATTTAAGCCAATCTTCTCAAATACTGTAAGTATTCGATTCATCGCTCAATGGCTATAATCCCATCATCTCTCCCAGAGTTATAAAGGAACTTCAAAATATCATCCCACTCAACTCTCATGCTTGCATGAAGTCATTTGAGATGAATTGGCATGGATTTTAAATCCATACCTTCATGCTATTTATTAAGCTTCAAGCTTATGGTTTCGAGCATCATAAGTGATACAATGAAAGCATCTCTCTTATCCCTAAGATATGTTCTTTCTTTTGGATAGAAGTGTCAGCATCAGGATTGACTGGTTTCGAATTATCCAGGATATAATCCATGTGGCTTTTCTCAAGTTCCTCTTTAAGAACTTTGAACTAGTCATTAAAATTGATCCCTATCAGCTTGTTGTCAAGTATTGGGCGAATGTTTATGTTTGGATTCATTTTTCAACCTAGATATACGATAGCATTTGTTTAGACATTAGCATATGTACATTTATTTAATATAAGGTCTTTAATTAAACACATAATTTCCTACTATTTTATCAACATTTAAAGCCCTTCTATTCAAATTCAGGAAATTTGGTTAAACCATTTTTCCTTAGTAGGTAGCATCCATAGCTACTACTCATCATGACCCCAACTATCGCAGGTTAAGTCACAACAATATAACCATGGTTGGAACCCATCCATTTGCATCTCTTGCAGTTGCTCATATATTTGAGTTCTCTCTCTTGAGATGTGCGTACCCAATTGTATGACTCCTAAAATGTGTCTCTAATTCTGCATTTGCTCCAATAACATGGACAACTAACCCTCTTTAGTTTAGGCACTAAACCCATCTAGTCTCATGACCAAGCACATGTTAAGGGAACACATATTGTACATGTGCTTACATCCGTTAATAAGGCTTGTATCACGACTTATAACTTGAAGACATTTTTCCACCTTAATATAGTTGTAGGGATTTCATTGGTGTCACTGGTCTCACCCTAGTCTAGGTCTTATACGATGGATATGATTATGAAATAATAATTATCGGGCTATTAGGAATTATTAACTCTAAGGGAATATGCTCTCACAGGTATATTATAATCATTCCATTATGCCAAGACACCACATAGCATATAAAACAAACAAGGTCCATGTTTAACTTTTTTTGCACCTATGTCTACATGCTTTAATTTTTACAACTTGAATCACGTTTGTAAAACCATATGCAAAATAAATTCAAAGACTAGAAATCGACTAAGTCATAAGCATCCCATGAGTATACTTGAATCTAATATCGATGATAATTTTCAAGGAGGAGAGGTCCCCTTAGAGTGAATGAGAAACCTTGTCCATTCCTTGTCAAAATTACCACAGGCAATTTGATTCATTATACCATGGATAATTATGATTTAAAGATTCTGTTCTTTAATTAAGTAAGGTATAGGACGACCCTTAATTAAAGCATTTACCCGTGTGGTTAAACATTGCTAAATTTATATGATAATCACCTAAACTAAGTTTGAGCAAAACCTTAATCTAGTTATCACATCATTTTCTATAATAGGAATTGAAACCTAAATCAAGAATAGTATACTTTAATTAATTCATAGAAAATCACATTTTAACATATTACAATTAATCATGCATATCATAAGGCAGGCTCTAATACCACTGTTGGTTAATCAAGACAATAATTAAACATGAATAGGTTGCAAGGCGAAAATTCAAAAACTTTAAATTAACTTGAGGATCTCCTAAGCATGCCATGATTGACATAATCTAGGTTAAAATGTTTCATAGATGCTTTTAGGTTTATAAAACACATAAAAGAAACCTAGCATCTAAAGATTAAAGCATTACCAGTTTAATGCGTGTTTGATCTCTCTTTTCGTAGTGGTGTTCCCTTTGAGTGATTTCGAAGGCACAAGCTTCCAAACTAGGAGAGCCTCTATGACTTGATCCACATGGATCTTTATTGACCAAAACCTCGAAGAGGTAGAACCTCATCGATTAATAGTAGTTGCTAGACTACTTGTAAATCAACCCGAAAATCCAAATCGAAAGCTCACTTAAACTTTGAGCCTTCTAAAAGAACTCTTCATCTTGTTTGGAGAAACTCATGGAGGATCTCGCACAACAAAAGAAGAGGAGAGTAAAAATCAGAGAGAAAACAAGCTCAAAGCTTTTGATGTGTGTATGTAAATAATGAGAGGCTTTGAAGCCTATTTATAGGGAAAAAGGGGGAGTGATAGTCTCTCCCTAAAACTCTACATGGGATGTGATAAATCCCATCCCAAGTATAGCAGGTCAACCGCTAGGGTATGGATACCCGTTGGTTGACCTGCGATTGCCATAAGGCAAGCCCTAGCGGGTTTGCCTTATGTCGCAAGCTACGACTTGAGAGCAGGTCAACCAAGTGCTGCCTTGCGACAGCCCCGCGGGCTATCCCTGTGCGCTTACTTCTCACAAGCTTGTTGGCTGCGGGGAAGCCACGCAAGCTCCACTTTGAACAACCAGTGTTTGCTTTAGGGCCCATTTACAACGGGAAAAATCCCTTGCTCGCTTCGTGTAACCTTTTCCCTATCTTTATGTTATTTTTTAGTTATAAATTTGATTAAATCAATTAATAATTCTTCCCACTGATTTCTCAACTTGCATGTTCGGTATAGACCCAGTCCATAGGTTCTTTACATGGTCCGATAAAGAACCAAAGTGTGTGACCTCATAGGATGCCAAAGTATAGAACCGCTAGAGGTTAACCTAAACTTGGATTCCCATTCGGGAACCTTTAGGCCCAAAGTTCCAGACTGATATGGAACCCCTTAGCTCTAGATGATCAAATGGGCTTTCTAGAAAAGGCGTGTAATCCCCCGATACTTGGAATGTCACATGCCTTTGACTTGATCCGGTTCTACAGCAGTAACCAGTATAATACACTCTTGCCATTAGGTTAAGTACCATACAGTTTATTGAGCTTGGATTAACTGTCAGCTCATGTAATAGCCGTAGTTATCCTAGAATTAGACTTGTTCACGAAGTACACTACTCAATGGTTTTGTATCTTGATTGATTGGAAACCCATTCCATCAATCGTGTACTCTGATTAGAGGTTTATGAGTGTGTTGCTTCAACAAGGGGCCCTCAGGTACATCTCCAATATATTACTATATCAGGAGCAATGGATCCCATCTTGACTACATAGCTTACCAACATGTGATCATCGCTATACCCCGTAATCATCCTTGTTATCTTGATTGCTAGGGTATGAATAAGTATAACCCAAAGTATAGCAACTCCTACATAAGGTAACCGGTATCTCAAGTTTGATGATACTCGTATTGCTACTTCAATAAGACATGACACCAACAAATGGATATAGTTATTTTCAAGTGTCTATCTTATGACGATTTTCAATGTATCACCCGAATACATTCATGTGTTAACTCAAGGTACCACCTTCAGCTTGTGAGATTGGCTGCTTGGAACTAATCTAAGGAGTAAGCCTACACATGCCAGTTAATTTGCTCCATTAATGTCCAGTCTCAACAAAACTATGACTAGGGGTATATAGACTATTCATAGTTTCATGTATGTGCATTTCTCACTCCACATAGCTCTCACTATGTCCTTTCACTGTTATGCTATGAATTATTCACGGACTTTGTTTCATCAATGCGCATATACATTTTCAAACATATATGATACCCGCGAGTAACAATAAATAGAAAGCACTGATAAGTAGCAAAGATGCCTTTAATTATTATTATTATTATTATTAATTCAAAACTAGTTGTACATTATAGATAATAAATATATATCACCCTAATTGCCTCTAGGGCATACATCATGTTTATCAATTATGCACTTGAGATTGCAGTTTATATTCTAAACAGAGTGCCCTCTAAATTAGTTGATCAAACTCCATACGAGTTATTGTATGGTAAGAAACCCGCTCTTTCTCACTTGAGAGTTTGGGGATATCCTGCATATGTAAAGAGGATAAGTTCAGATAAGCTGGGTGCTAAGTCTTTCAGATGTCTATATGTAGGTTATCCTAAGGAGACTATAGGGTATACCTTTTATGATCCCAGGAAACTGAAAGTCCTTATTTCCATAATTGTTCAATTCCTCGAGAAGGAGCATATACTTGAGAAAGCTAGTGGGAGTAATCTTGAATTAGTCACTCAAGAAGATCAAATAGACAGTCAACTCATTATGCCTACACCTGTTACACAAGATAGTGTAAGCATGGAATAGCCTATTATAATACCAACATTGCGTAGGTCAGATCAAGCTCCAATCTCTCCCGAGCGATTCGAGTTTCTCATCACTAATGATAAACATCTCTTCCTTATGGAAGATGATGAGCCTAAGACTTACAATGAAGCAACGGAAGGCTTAGAATCTGATAAATGGCTTTCAGCCATGAGATCAGAGATGGACTCCATGTATGAAAATCAAGTATGGGGCTTGATTGATGCTCCAAGTGGGATTAAGTCCATAGGATGCAAATGGGTTTTCAAGAAGAAAACCGACATGGACGGTAACAGAGTTACCTATAAAGCAAGGCTGGTTACAAAAGGGTACAGTAAAAAAGAAGGCATTGATTATGATGAGACCTTTTTACCGGTGGCCATGTTGAAGTCTATCAAGTTACTCCTTGCCATCGCCACTCATTATGATTATGAGATTTGGTAGGTGAATGTGAAGACATCATTACTTAACGTGAATATGGACAGGGATGTGTATATGGCACAACCGAGGGTTTCTCATCCGATGATGGCTCTAAGGTATGCAAGTTACAGAAGTCCATTTATGGACTTAAGCAAGCATCGAGGAGTTGGAATATTAGGTTCGATGAGATAATCCAAGAAATCTATTTTGTATCGAATGCTAGTGAGCCCTATGTATATAAAAAGGCTAGTGGGAGTGTGATTGTCTTCCTTATATTATATGTTGATTACATATTATTAATAGGAAATGATAGTCCTTTTCTTCAGACAGTTAAGTCATGATTTTCAAAGTTCTCCATGAAAGACCTTGGAGAAGCAGCTTTTATACTTGGTATTAAGATTTACCAAGATAGATCTAAAAGGCTGCTAGGTATTTCACAAAGTACATACATAGATAATGTTTTGGCAAGATTTAACCTTGAGTAGTCAAGAAAGGGTTATCTCCCAATGTCTCACGGGATTAACTTTTCTAAAGTTGAGTGTCCGAGAATATAAGAGGAGAGACTACGCATGAATGGAGCACCATATGCCTCAATGGTAAGGTCCATCATGTATGCTATGGTATGCACTCGGCCTAACGTCTCACATGCTTTGAGCATCATGAGCAGATTTCAATCTGACCTAGATGAGAAGCATTGGATGGCCATTAAAACTATCCTCAATTACTTATGTAGAACTAAGGATATGTTTTTAGTCTATGGAGAAGGTGATCTCACTTTAAAGGGATTGTTGGTCCTTAGATAGCTTGTAAACAACAGCAGAGAGGGGGGTGAATGCGAATCTTGTTTGCTGTTTAGATTTATAAAAATTTATTTAACCAAGTTAAATTTTTATATGTGTGCTGAGTTGATATAAAAACTTATAAACTACTCAGCTTTGCTGGCACAGTTTATCTACATCTCTTGCTAAGTACTATACTTAGCTTGGATTAGTTTTTCAAGAAAAATACTTAACAGAGATAGAATGATGTATGACCTAGACACAATAAAAGCTAAAAGCAAAAGTTCAGAACTTCAACACTTGAATTTTATCCTGCATCGGCCCCAAGCCTACCTTCAGTCCCCGGATACCTTCTCCGAGCTTTAATCCACTAGTGTTCATTCCTTACTTACGCGGAGCAGCCTTTACAGTGCGTAGACACAGTTTTTACAAAATGTACCTTTCTTTCTAACTACCACTCAACTCAGTTTGGGTACCCTTCCCAAACTGACACTCAGATTTGAATAGAAAATACGAACTAAATTTAACTAATAAAATGTTGAATCCTTACACTATTAAATCTAAGTATTTTTCTCTATTACAAATAGATTTGAAATGATTTCTTGCTGATTTATTGAATTTGGAATTTCTTGAAGCTGGGAGTAATTTCGTAGAGTTTCAACTCTTATAGAAATTCGAGGTGATTCACCAAGTTTGAACGTCTACATCAATCTTCTATTTATACTTGAAGCTTTGTGAAGTAGTCATTGTAAACTTTTTGTCCTTGTAGTTCTTCAATTTCTCTTCTCTTCATGTCTTTCAAACCTTCCCTTTGGAGACAGATTCCAAGACGTTTAGACATAGAAATTTGAATGTTGAGGCATGATAAAATTCCATTGACAAAATCTCGTTTGTCTCCAAGCAATTCGATTGGAGAGAGGCACGCGAGAATGCAACATGGAACCTTCAAATTGGTTGATATTGCTGACATTTACAGAGACGCACGGAGAAACTAAAAAATGACTCATGTTAAAGGATTCCTTTTACCTTTGGACTTTAGTGAGGGAATCCTGACATTCTGTACTGACACATTTTATCTTGTGAGGACCACTAGAAATCTTCCTTAATTTCAACACTTTTTAACCTAAAACGTAACTAAAGAATAATCCGTCTCACATAGAAATCGTTAGTAGCACACGTGTCATGAAAATCTCTAAGTGTCAAAGAAATCATCTTTTAATAAATAAAAGCTAACTCAACACAGCTTACGTAGTACTCAGCACATACTCAACAATTCTTACTCTAAGTTGTAACTTAATTGATTACTCAGCAAACTAAGTTTTTTTTCCCTTAAACAAATTCAAGTCAGCTTCATATTAAGAGTATACTTAGTACTCAATTAATTTCACTATCCTAGTCAGTTTGCTATTCCAAAACTTTTAAGTACTATGAGGTACTATTAACTTGGGTTCTATAATCTCCCCCATTTTGGACAGATAGCAAACTAGGTAGTAGAGGAAGTTAATTAAATAAGTAGTTTAGAGATATCAAGAATATCTAGAAAGAGATGTAAGACTCCTTTGTGCTGAGTGACTTTCCTTAGTCAACTTGAACTCCCCCATAATGAGTGAGTCCTTTTCAAGTAGCTCAGCTCCCCCATAGTTAGAGGATTTTTCTTCACTTTGGGACTTTGTCTTACTTCAGCTATTCTTCAAAGTTAGTCTCCTGTATGAGTTCCTGCATTATATAATCAACTTCACAGTAGAAACATACATACAACATAAAATAAGTTAAGAAGATCTTAACTTGAGGTAAGAACTTGTAATTTTTATTGATTTCAAAAAATAACTTTGTCAGTACATTATTTATAATCTGAACTAAGATTACCCAGCTAAATCCTATTACAAGCTCTAAATTACAAAGAACATTGCCTATACAATTTTCTATGCACTGTAGAGGAAGAGCCAACAGTCTTGTTTTGATTAGCCTTGGGATGTTGCTGCTGAGGAGGATGATGATGAAATGGTTGCCTTTGAATAGATCCCTTATTAAGATTCACTATTCGGAGAGCATCTTCAGCTACCTTCTCCCCCTTTACTATCTGACCTTGGACAATTTGATCAAGGTAGAGGTTAAAGGCATCGAGGGAAGCTTGGAAGTTCTCTTGCTGGCTGATGATTTGAAGGGAAATCTCTTACTCTAGCTACTCTTTGCTCTTCGAGGTAAGGAATTCTTGGTCATTAAGCTAGCTGAGAAGAAGATGGTGACATCTGGGGAGGTGAGCAATCTATTCAAACCCTTGACAAGCAAACTATTGAAAGTATTAAAGTAAGGCTCTGAAGTCCGTTGTAGTCAGTGTGATTTTCAATTGCACTTCAATGTCAAGAACTTTGGGTCTAATAGATGAAATACACTTTGCAATGTAATCAATATCTTTTGCGTTCAATTTACCTGTCTTCAACAGAGTTCTAAAATTCTTCTACAGGTCTTCTACCCTCATCTTGATTACGTACAACTTCAAATGAATAGTTAGACCAGTCTCAAGGCATTGAGTTTCTGTTACAGGTAAGCTTGGAGTTGGCATCTCTGAAAAAATCTTCCCCATTGTAGTGATGAGGAACTTCTGCGAAGAGGAGATCTTGTCTAATGTGTGCTCATTGACTTCTCATTGGATAGAGTCCAGTTTGGTGTGGAGAGAGTCAAGATTCACAACTGGTGCCTTATCCATCTTTGCTGACATATCCTCCAACAACTTCACCACTTGGTCTTGTTTATTATCATGGTGTAGCAAGAGCTTCGACTGGGCCTCCACTAACTTCGCAATGCTATGACCAACGTCCTTTGATAGTTCCACCTCTTTGAGGAATTCTTGATTTTACGATCTATGAGCCTCTTTATTTTGGCT
This sequence comes from Euphorbia schlechtendalii, assembly GCA_949673415.1. NCBI lineage: Eukaryota > Viridiplantae > Streptophyta > Magnoliopsida > Malpighiales > Euphorbiaceae > Euphorbia > Euphorbia schlechtendalii. The sequence goes on along the minus strand of CATIWQ010128926.1, from coordinate 13,676 downwards.
TACTCCTCACCAAGTTTGTGGACCTGTATCACTTGAATTGCCATATTGGTACTCAAGAGTCTCAACTACTTAGTAGTAACATCCACACTACCCTTAATCTTTCTTGCAATAGCATTGGCTATTGCAGTAGACATGGGGATAGCAGTGATTGATGCCCCAAGTTGGGCTGCAAAATCCATCAAACTAGTAAGGATTAGAACCATCTTATCTATCAAGCTCTTGGCACTCTCTTTTGCCAAGTGATTTCGAATAGCTAACAAGCTACCCTGGATCCTCTCAAACTCCTCAAAGTAGAGAGCACACATGTGTGCTATTCGAATTCAGACAACTTTGCCTTAGATTTGCAAGTCCGTCAATTCTTGAGCAAGTAGCATTTTACTTACTGCTCCATCTAACTCAGCAGTTGTCTTGAGCGTAGGAAATTTCTTCCTAGCTAACTCTCTAATTTTTGTCAAGAAAGATGTATAAGCCAAATCCTCATGGATTGGATCTCTGCTGGGTTCAGTTACTTCACGGGTTGTAAAAATTACCTCAACATTTTAACCACTTGTGTTTCCTTATTGAGCATAGTTCGTAACATTGAGAACTTCCCTAACTAGAGGGGTTAAAGGGGTAAAGGATGGGTTTGAAGAACATGGTGGTTTAGAAGAATTTACAATTGAAGAAGTAGGGGGAATGTTTTGGTTGAGTGGAATTGAAAGTACAAGGGCTGTACAAGAAATGGTTTGAGTTTGGGTTTGTAGAGGAGAAGAATGGGTAGAAGGGTTATTTACCGGTGAAGAATTTGGAGAAAAAGAGTCATGGCTTTTTATGGGTGAAGAAATATGAATAGGAGAGTTTTGAGTATATAGGTGAGGAAGGAATATGAATAGGAGAATGTACAGTTTTTGAAGGAGGAGGGGAATTTACAGTTGGTTTGTTAGTATCTACAGGGGAAGAAACTGAGGGAATTAAATGATTTAGAGGAGAAGATGTGATTTGAGGATATACAGAAGAAGAAGAAGAAGAAGAAGGGGTAGGATTTAGAGGAACCTCTGGTTAGATGTTTGACCCAAGGATGAGTCAGCTTGAGGTTCCTCATGTTGAGTAGAGGACTGCTTAACATGAGTGAAAAAGGGTGTGGGGATGTTGGGGTCTTGAGGATCATACTCCTTAGGAATCAATGAGAGGGTGTCCCCAACATCCTCCTCGTTGCTCACCACTTGCACAATTCGTTGCAGGGGCCTACTAGTGGCAAAACACTTACGCTGAGTGCACTTTACTTTGGCAAAAACTCCTTGAACTTTAGTAGCAATGTTAAGACTCAGAGTGTCCTCTTCTCTAGACTTCTTGGCTTCGCCTTGCTCCTCTGATTCCTCAGAAAGAACCATTTTACCCTTTCTTTATTGTAGGGACTCATCAGCCGCAGTCGCATCTTCTTATTCCTCCGCTTACTGCTCAGCTTGAATTTTTGTCTCCTCTTCTCTTTGTGTGCATTTTTTAGCCTTCATCTACCTCCATTGACATTGGAGCTCAGTAGGGGCCTCATCGGCTTTGAATTTTGCAGGGCTCTTCCCCTTAGTCTTATAGGAAACAGCCTTCTGCTTGGGAGAGGAGGATGCTGGATATGGGGGATTTTTCTTAATCATCATTGTCATCGTAGTCCACCATGAATCCATCTTCATCATCCTCTAGGATGTCCATAGGTACTACTGTATCATCGAACTCCCCCAAAAACTGAGTAATGTCCACTTTTGCCACCCTCATCAGTTCGTTTATGAGGTAACCATAATGATAGATAGTAGTCAGCTTGGTCAAATGGTGAAGAATCACCATTGGCCAACTAAGCTTCTTACCCTCTACCATATGGTAAACCACACACCTCTCAAAGTAGGTGCAGCTAGTCACAGACCTAGTTTTTGGTAGCAACAACTTTACCACCAACACGTGGCACATTCTAGCAGCCCAGCTCATCCCGCTTGCTGTTATCTCCCTTGATACATAGTTCACGGGTAGCTCCCAATCTTCTGGAAGGATTACGGTGTCTTCGTTACCAGTTTTGTGGAGCTGAGTACCTTTGTTAGGAATGTTTAGGACTCTCTTAATCAATCTCGCACGAATGAGAGTGGATTTGCCTCCGAAATCCATTATCAACACATCATCAAACCCTTGGATGGTGTAAAGGTTTGAATAGAATGCCTTGATGAGTTCTGTGATAGCAGGACCTTTCATCTTCATGAAAGAATTGAGGTGTTGCTGTTTCATGATCTTGTGCATGGTTTTGTTTCACAGCAACCCTTCATAGTCCACTTCATAAATTGGACCAAACTCTAGGTTATCTACCCAATCCACCTTAGTGAAGAGGGTTCCTTCTTGTAAAGTTAGCCTCTCGGTCTTTCCCTCAGCATTCACTACAATTTTCATGGATGTGGTGATCTTGAGTCTGAATGTGGTTCTTGTAATCGCCATTTGAGAGGATTTGAAAGAGTTTGAAAGAAAAGAGGGAATTAGGTTTCAAATGCTTTAGATTTCAAATTCGCAGAAAGCAAGTAACCTTCTCTATTCAACTGTTCAACTTATATAGGCAATCGCAAATCTCAGGGGTACATGGCGCTACCACAGATCAAGATGAAAATGAACACTAAGATGAGCATAAGATTAATCGCCTCAATAAAATAGTGAATTTTGATAAACATGGTTCCTCTTCAAATGCACGTCTTTTTTAAAACGTAGAGCTTGAATTTTAACCGCGATACTATTCCTCACGCCATTACTTTAAAAAATAGATGGTGTTATCCACGTGTCTTCTCAAGGCTTGATCTTCAACACTTAGCAAAAACTTTGAGAATTTCATTTTCCTTCTTCTTCATCATGGATTTGCCATTCCAATTAACTACCTCAAAACACAGAATTGCTCCTTTAGCAATGGCTTTGTGAAGATATCAGCACACTGTTCCTCTGAAGGAACATACTCCAACTTAACATCTCCTCGTAGCACATGATGCCTAATGAAGTGATTTCTGGTATTGACATGCTTCATCCTGCCATGCTGATTTGGATTTTTGGATAGGTCACTTACCATTTTGTTATCACACATAACTTCGAGATAATTTGACTTTATACCATAATCTTCTATTTCCTGCTTAATCCATAGCAGTTGTGCTACATAACTTCCTACTACCATATACTCAGCTTCCGCTATACTTAGTGTAGTAGAGGTTTGCTTCTTACTGTACCATGAGACAAGACACTCTCCAAGTAAATGACATCCTCCTGTTGTACATTTCCTGTCAAGCTTGTCTCTACCATAATCAGCATCTGTGAATCCCCAAGGAGTGAAATTTGAGCTGCTGGGATACCACAGACCTGCTTCAATTGAGCCTTGCAAGTATCTAAGAATTCTCTTTACAGTGGCTAAATGAGATTCTCTGGGGCTAGCTTGATAACGAGCATAGTAGCACACAACATACTGTATGTCTGGCCAACTAGCGATGAGATAAAGAAGAGACCCAATGATTCCTCTGTAGAATTTACTATCCATAGGTTTTCCATCTTCATTTTTACTTAGGATAGTATTATTGGCTATAAGAGTGGACATTGCTTTCGAATGTTCCATGTCACATTTCTTCCAGACTTCTCTGGCATACTTATCCTAATTGATGAAAATTCCATCTTTAGTCTGCTTGATTTGAAGACCAAGAAAGAAATTGAGCTCTCCCATCATAGACATTTTGAAATTGCTTTTCATCTGCTTGCTAAACTCTTATATAGCTTCTCATTAGTTACTCCAAATATAATATTATCAACGTATATTTGGACTAGCAACACATCTTCCTTTCTACGCTTGATAAACATAGTTATATCTACTTTTCCTCTTTCATAGCCTTTTCTGATTAAGAAATTGGTTAGCCTCTCATACCAAACTCTAAGAGCCTACTTCTATCCATAGAGAGCTTTCTTCAATTTGAAGACATGCTCAGGATTCCTTGGATATTCAAAGCCAGGAGGCTAGTAAGCATAAACTTCTTCTTAAATGAATCCATTTAGGAATGCTCTCTTAACATCCATTTGAAACATTTGAAGTTCATATCAGATGTAAAAGCACATAAGATTCAAATTACTTCAAGCCGAGCTACAGGAGCATAGGTCTCATCATAATCGATGCCTTCTTTCTAATTGTAGCCTTACTCAAAAAGCCTCTTTGTTCTTAATAACAGAGCTATCTTCATCTAGCTTATTCTTGAAATCCCATTTGGTTCCAATGATTGATTTTGCTTTCAGCTTCGGAATTAGATCCCAAACATCATTGCGCTTGAACTGATCCAGCTCCTCTTACATTGCGATCATCTAATAATCATCTCCTTTTGCATCTTCAAACTTCTTGGGTTAGATCAATGATATGAAGGTTGGATGACTTATCATCCTGTTGAGCTGACCTCACGTCATCACTAAATCATGAACATCATCAACTATGCTATCTAGCGGATGTTATTTATACCTTCATCAAACTTAGGATCAAAACTTTTCTAATTGCTCCTTGGTGTTAAGAATAAAGCACCTATAGCGATGACCAATCTTAGGTTTGCGCCCTCGCCAAAGTTCATAAGATGTCTTCTCAAGAATTGGTCGAATTAAAAAATGATTCAAGATATAACAGGTTGTATTAACAGCTTCTCCCCAAAAGTACTTTGGTAGATTGTTATCACTCAGCATGGATCGAGCCATTTCAACTATGGTACTATTCTTCCTTTCTACAACCCCATTTTGTTGAGGCATATAGGGAGAAGAGAACTTGTGGTTAATACCATGCGCTGAAAAGAATTCTTTGAAATAGAAATTCTCGAATTCACGTCCATGATCACTTCAGATTCTACTGATTTTAATTCCTATTTCTTTCATTATCTAGTTACTGAGCTTGATAAAAGATTCATATGTCTCGTCTTTGCTACTCAACAAGACTACCCAAGTGAATCTCGTGAAGTCATCCATAACCACCAACAAAAATCTCTTACCACCCATGCTCATTGGCTGAACTGGTCGAAAAGATCCAGGTGGAGGATCTCCAACAGTCGCTTAGTTACTACGTGATTAATTGACTTAAAAGATTTCTTAACTTGCTTACCTAGTTGGCAAGCTGAGCATAGTTTATCATTTTCAAAGCTGATACTGGGTAACCCCACAACTAATTGCTTTTTAGCTAGTTTGGATAGAATGTTCATAATTATTTGACCCAACCTTCTATGCTAAAGCCATGAATTATCCTCCTTAGATACAAGACACACATTAGTGGATCCAGGGGATAAATCAATCATATATACATTATTGATTTGAGGAGCAAAGAGAATAGTAGAATCAGTCTTACAGTCATTTACTGAACATCCTGCTAAGTCGAATGTAACCTTTCTGACTTTGTCACAAAGCTGGGCGACACTAAGCAAGTTGAACTTTAGACCATTGACTAGAGAAACCTTTTCGATTGAAGGAGAGACATCGACAGTTCCAAAACCCACAATCTTACAGGTATCTCCAAAACTAACACTTCCATTTCTTTTGCGCTCCAATGAGATGAAATGGCTTTTATCTCTTGTCATATGCCTTGAGCATCCACTATCCAAATACCACATTCGAGGGTCATCAGTGGATCTAAGGCTCACTTGCAAAACAGTTACGTTTCTCTAAGTACCATGCTTTCGAGCTGGGTTCTCCCTTGTTAGAAGTGCTTAGGTTATTCCACTCGTACTCGTCATAATAACCATTTTTATGCCTACACATTACTGTGGCATGTCCAACTTTTTCGTAAAAACCACACACCATTTTTTCTTTGGGCTAGCTCACTTTCTTTTTTTAGAGGAATTCTTCCTCTTAGAATTATGAGTTTGGTTATTCAGAGGTTGACTGTTGGTTGGAGGAGGATCCTGCTTCTTCTTCAAAGCTGTTACATCAGCAGTTAACTCATCTAATTGCTTAGTGAGCTTGTTGTTTGAATAGTCTTGATACTCAGCTTTTTCTTGAAGAAAGTGAATATCAAGAGATAAGGAAGCAACAATTTCTTCTAAATCTTCACTTCTCCTCACTTGTTCTTTGATGTTTTTCATCAACTTATTAGTCAGTTTCATAACATCAAAGAGAGTCTGGATGAATTCTTCCATAGATAAGGGAATTTTAGGATGTACCTCAGCTTCAGGTTCTTTTCCCTTATTGCGCTCAGCTTTAGAGTCAGCAGTGCATTGATCTCTACCAGAGATAGACGCTAAGCCTTCGCCCCTTTGATTTTCGATGGCCATAAGACAGGGGTTAGCGAAATCAGTTGCTTCCTCATCGAACAATGAGGATTCTTCTGAGTCACTATAGGTGGTAGCAAGTGGCTCATTCTTCTTGTTGAACCTCTTTTTGAATCTTTCCTTCTTCGTATTAGGGACATCTAGATTGAATATGGCCTATCCCTTGATAGCCAAAACACTTGATGTCTTTGCTGTACTCCTTCTTGGGTCCTTCCTCAGCTCCACTCTAGTGCTGAGTTTACTTGATGTTAGCGGGAAACTTCTTCTTGTTGAACTTCCCATCCTTCTTCATGAAGCATTTGAAACTCCTAGCCAGAAGGGCCATTTGCTCATCAGAGTCGTAGCTCGTGGACTCCTCAGATGAATCAACATTCAGGATAATGGCTTTGCCCTCTCTTTCCTTTCCTCAACTCCTTTTGGAGTTATTATAATACTTCCTCAAAGATATCTCATGAATTAGCAAGGTGCCTATCAGCTCATCATAGTTGTAGGTCTTTAGATCATGAGCCTCCTCAATAGCGCTCTTCTTAGAGTACCACTCTAAGGTAAGAGTGTGTAAAATCTTCTTGACGAGCTCCTCTTCAGTGAACTCCTTTCTCGATATCTTCAGTTCATTAACGATGTTAATGAATCGAGTATTCATACTTTGAATACCCTTGCTGGCCCCCATTGAGAACATCTCATACTCCCTTAGCATGAGATTGATTTTTAATTCCTTAACCTTGTCCGACCCCTCGTAGGTAATCTCCAGATTTTTCTAGATTTCCTGTGATGTCTCGCATCTTTAGACCCTATTGAACTCAGTAAGATCTAGCGCACAGTGTAAGTAGTTAATCGCTGCGGCATTCTCCTTGAAAAGCCTAAAGTATGCATCTTCGTAGTCCTCTAGATCTACTGAGATACAAATTTTGTTCCTCACAATAGTGGGAACTCTGGGGTCAAGCTCGATAGTGAGCCAAGCTTGCATGCTTTGTGACTAAATGAAGTTTTTCATGTAATTTTTCTAGAACGTGTAATGATTACCATAAAAAAGAGGTGGTCTGGTAATAGACATTCCCTCCTTTAAGAGAACTGCCTAACTTGAGCTAGAATTGTAGTTGTTATAAGCCATTTATGGATCATGACTCAAAGATGGTTAGTCAATAAGTTGAGCAATAACTCTAATACCACTTGTTGGTCCTTAGACAGCTTGTAAACAACTGTAGAGGGGGGGGGGGGGTTGAATGCAAAACTTGGTTACTTTTTAGATTTATAAAAATTTATTTAACCAAGTTAAGTTTTTATATGTGTGCTAAGTTATGCATTTTGAGTTGATATAAAAACTTATAAACTACTCAACTTTGCTAGCACAATTTATCTATAATCTCTTTTTGAGTACTCTACTCAGCTCGGATTGGTTTTTCAAGCAAAGCACTTAACGAAGATAGAATGATGTATGAGCTGGACATAGTAAAAGCTAAAAGCAAAAGTTTAGAACTTCAACACTTGAATTTTATCTTGGTTCAACCCCGAGTCTACCTCCAGTCCCCAGATACCTTCTTCGAGCTTTAATGCACTAGTGTTAATTCCTTACTTAGGCAGAGCAGCCTTTACAGCGGGTAGACACAGTTTTTACAAAAAGTACCTTTCCTTCTAACTACTACTCAACTTAGTTTGGGTACCCTTCCCAAACTGACACTTAGATTTGAATAGAAAATACGAATTGAATTCAACTTATAAAATGTTGAATCCGTACGATGTTAAATCTAAGTAGTCTCTCTATTACTAATAGATTTGAAATGATTGTTTGCTGATTACTTGAATTTGGAATTTCTTGAAGCTAAGAGTAATTTCGTAGAGTTTTTACTCCTAAAAGAAATTCAAGGTGATTCACCAAGTTTGAACGTCTACATCAATCTTCTATTTATACTTGAAGCTTTGCAAAGTAGTTTTTGCAAACTTTTCATCCTTGCAGTTCCTCAATTTCTCTTCTCTTTATATCTTTTGAATCTTCCCATTGGAGACAAATTCCAAGATGTTTAGAGATAGAAATAAAATTCCATTGATAAATTCTCATTTATCTTCAAGCAATTTGATTTGAGAGAGGCGCATGAGAATGTAATGTGGAATCTTCAGATTGGTTGATATTGCTGACATTTGTAGATAGCAGAGACACTGAAAAATGACACATGTCAGTGAGGGAATCACTATATTCCTTACTAAGACCTTTTGTCTTGTGAGGACCATTGGAAATCTTCCTTAATTTCAATGCTTTTTAACCTAAAATGCAACTAAAGAATATTTTTTCTCTCACAGAATTCGTTAGTAGCACATGTGTCATGTGATTCTCTAAGTGTCAAAGAAATCAACTTTTAATAAATAAGAGCTAACTCAGCATAGCTAAGTAGATATACTTCTAAACTATGTAGTACTTAATACAGACTCAAATTTTCTTACTCTAAGCTGTAACTTAATTTATTACTCAATAAGCTGAGTTGTTTTCCCTTAAACAAACTCAATTCAGCTTCATTAATTAAGAGTATACTTTGTACTCAATTAATTTCACTATCCTAGTCAGTTTGCTATTTCTAAAATTTTTAAATATTATGAGGTACTATTAATTAGGATTCTACAGGGACACACTGATGCAAGTTTTGAGTCTAACAGGGATGATTACAAGTCCCAGTCAGGTTATGTGTTTATGTTAAATGGAATGGCAGTTTTTTGGAAGAGTTTCAAATAGGACTCGATAGCCGATTCAACCATAGAATTTGAGTATATAGCTGCTTCAGAATAGGCTAAATAAGCTATCTAGCTTAAGAGATTTATTGGTAATCTAGGTTGGTGTTCAACATTATAAATCTGATAGCAGTCTATTACAATAACAATGAGGCTATTGCTCGTAAAGGAACCATGATCTTGCCAGAAAAATGGACATGTACTTGAAAAATACCATCTCATTGAAGAGATGGTATCAAAAAAGGATATAAGCTTAGAATATGTCCTAACGGATAAGAATCTAGCAGATGGGCTAACTAAACCATTAACTCAAGTTAAATATGACTAGCATGTTAACGAGTATGGTATAAAGCACATGGGCAATTGGCTCTAGTGCAAGTGGGAGATTGTTAGACATGATGTATGCCTTAGAGGCAATTAGGGTGATCTGTCTTTATTAGTTATAATGTATAAACAGTTTTGAATTATTATTAATAATAACTAAGGCATCATTGTTGCTTATTAGTGCTTTTTGCTTATTATTGTATCTCGCTGTATCATATATGATTAATATGTATATGCGCATTGATGAGATAAAGTCCATGATTATTTCATAGCGTAAAAGTGCATGGACATAGTAGGAGCTATGTGGTGTTGAGAACTGCACATACGTGTTACTATGAATAGTTTAAATATCCCTAATTATAGTTTCATTGAGACTGGACATCAATGGAATAGACAGATTAGTATGTGTATGCTTACTCCTTGGATTAGATCTAAGCAGCCGATCTCATGAGTTGAAGGTGGTACCATGAGTTAACACATGAATGTATTCGGTTAATACATTGGAGACCGCTATAAGATAGACACTCAGAAATTACTATATCCATGTGTTGGTTTCATGTTATATTGCAGTAGTAGTACAAATATCCTCAAACTCGAGATATAGGTTACCTTATGTAGGAGTTGCTATACTTGGGGTCATACTTATTCATACCCTGGCTATCAGGATGACAATGGTGATAACGGGTATAGTGATAATTACTTGTTGGTAACTATGTAGTTAGAACGGATCCATCACTCCTGATATAGTAATATAATGAGAGATGTACATTAGGGCCCCTTGTTGAAGTGACGTACTCATAAACCTCTCATCAAAGTATAAGATTGATATAACAGGTTTATAGTCAATCTAGATACATAATAGCTAAGTGTTGTTCTTCATGAACAAGTCTAATTCCAGGATAGCTATGGCTATTACATTAGCTAACACTTAGTCCAAACTCAATAAATTAGATCTTACTTAACCTGATGGAAGGAGTGTATTGTATTGGTTACTATTGCAAAACCAGATTAAGTCACGGGAAAGTGACGTTCCAAGTATCAGGGGATTATACGCCTTTTCAAGAAAGCCCATTTGATTGTCCAGAGTTATCGGGTTCCATATAGGTTTGGAACACTGAGCCTAAAGGTTCCCAGACGGGAAGTAGAGTTTAGGTTAACCTCTAACGGCTCTATACTTTGGGATCCTATGAGGTCACACACTTTGGGTCTTTATCGGACCATGTAAAGAACCTATGGACTGGGTTTATCCTGAAAATACAAGTTGAGAAATCAGTGAGAAAATTATTAATTGGTTGGACTGAATTAATAATTAAAAGGAATAGTGAGAAGATAGGAAAAAATAGTCAGAGAGAGCAAGGGATATTTCCCGTTGTGAGTGGGCCCTGAAAAGAACACGGGTTGTTCAAAGTGGGGCCACGCTGCTACCTAGCGAGCTAAAAAGTTCGCGGGTCCCTAACGCCTGGGCAAGCCTACGCTCTAGCAGGCTATAAGCCCGCAAGCGCTTCCCATGGAAACACTTGCGCGGGTTTGCAACGCAAGCCCACAGGGCACGGAAAGCATGGGCTTGCGGCTTACCACAAGCCCATGCTTGCGAGGGAAGCCCATTAAGGTTTCCCTCAAGCAACACACAGGTCAGCTCGCAGGTTCCCCTACCCGCGCGGCTGACCCGCTTGCATGGGATAGGCATTAGTCTATCCCATGTAGAGTTGGAGGGGGAGTCTAACACTCCCCCTTTTTTTCCTATATACATGCTTCTAGCCTCTCATTATTCACACACCAGAAAATGATAAAAGCTAAATTTCTCTCTGATTTCTACTCTCTTCTTCCTTTTGTTGTGGGAGATCCTTTAAGAGTTTCTCCAAACAAATTGAAGAATTCTTTTGAAGGTCTAAGTTTAAGTGGGCCTTTAGGTTTATTTTTAGGTTGATTTTTTGAGTAATCTAGCAACTACTATCAATCGACGGGTTCTACCTCTTTGAGGTTTTGGTCAGAGAAGATCCTTGTGGATCAATCATAGAGGCTCTCCTAGTTTGGAAGCTTTTGCTATCAGAATTACTCAAAGGGAACACCGCTACCAAAAGAGAGATCAAACACGCATTAACTGGTAATGATTTAATCTTTAGATGCTAGGTTTCTTTTATATTTTTTATAAATGTAAAAGCATTTATAGAATGTTTTAACTTAGATTAAATAAATTATGGCATGCTTAGGAGATCCTTAGGTTAATTTTAAGTTTTGAAATTCCGCCTTGCTACGATTGCATGTTCAATTACTATCTTACTTAACCAACACCCGCGGGCCAGAAATGTCATCTAGCTCACACCAGTAGCCATGATAAAGTCCATTAGAATATCCATTAACATCAGTGCTCATTACGATTATGATATATGACAGATGGATGTTTAAAATCACGTTCTTAAATCGGACATTAGTTAAGAATGTGTACATGAAACAACCCGAAGGTTTTACAACTCAAGATGGCTCGAAGGTGTGTAAACTACAAAGGGAAATCTATGAACTTAAGTAGGCATCAAGGGGTTGTGCTATTAGGTTTAACGATACACTCCAAGAGATTAGTTCCATATTAAACACTAATGAGTCATGTCTAATTAAGAAGGTTAGTGGGAGTACTGTTGTATTCCTTGTGTTATATATAAATGACACATTACTAATAGGATATGACATTTCTCTTCTTAAAATTGTTAACTCATGGTTATCAAAGAAATTCTCTATAAAAGACCTTGGAGAAGTAGCTTATACACTTGGTATAAAGATCAACTATAATAGATCCAAGAGGCTGTATTTTGTAAAGTATATATATAGACAAAGTGTTGACTAGGTTCTGTTGGTTCACTTTAGCTTTATTAATTCTGTAGAGGGGGTGAATTCAAATTTACTTGGTATTTCGTAGATTTAAAAATTTAATCCAAGTTGTTTTTAGATGCATGTTGAGTGACTTATGTTGAGTGCAGTTTGGTCTGAAAATTGTAAACTACTCAGCTTCGTTGACTTAGTTTACCTTCAAGTTATGTTGAATAATCTTACTCAGTCAGTTTAGTTTTCAAACAACTATATGAAACCAAGAGATAATGTATTGAGCAAAACACTTATAAAGGTAATAAAAGAGTTAAGGAAACTTTACACCTCAGATTTATCCTGGTTCGGCCCCGAGCCTACCTCCAATCCCCGAATTCCTTTCCGAGCTTTAATCCACTAGTGATTCCTTTCCTTCAATAAGTGAAGAAGCTTTTACAATGGGTAGACGCTTACAGGAAGTAGCCCTCCTTTTTAGCTACCTCTCAATACTTAGTTTAGGTACCCTTCCTAAACTGATTCACATATATTTAAGATTGAGAATTAAGAATGAAGGATTTCAACTTACAAAAAAAGTTGAATCCTTTTACAATGTTTAAGCATAGCTAAGACTCTAAACTAATCTGGTTTCTCTCTAACAAATAGATGGAAAATAGAGTGTTTGCTTTTGATTGCTTGAAATGGAATTTGTGAATGTTGGGTTGCTTGAACAAAGTTTTTAACTCTTAAGAATTTCTAGGTGATACCACTAAGTTTGAACATCTTGCTTCAGCATATATTTATAGTCATAGATATTAGAAGTAGCTGTTGCAAACTTCTCATCCTGACCTTTTCTTACAAATCTCTTCTCTTCATAGCTTTCAAATCTACCCATTTGAAATATATTCTAGGATGTTTAGAGGTAGTGATATTGATTCGTCAAAAACTCATTTCTTCAAGCAAATCCGTTAAAGAGAGGAGAGCATGAAATGTAACGTGGAAACTTATGGTAAGTTGACTTGCTGACGTTGCTGAGTTACGTAGAGACACTAGAAAATGGTGCATGTCAGAAGAGGCCTTTTTACTTTGAAAGCTTATGAGGAATCTCCAACATTTTGTACTGACACCTTTTGGTTGTGAAGTTCACATGAAAATCCGTTTTGATTTCAACGCTTCTTATCTGAAAAGTATCAAAAGGAATATTTTATCTTCACATACAACGTTAAAAGTAAAAGTGTAATAATATCCTAAGTGTCTTTGATATACTCAGTTTTTCACTGAATAAAACTTACTCAACACACAATGAGTTATATCACTTAAACTATAGAGTAATTAGCACATAACTTTTCCTACTCTAAGCCATAGCTTAATTAAGACTCAATATAATTGAGTTATTTCCTTAAACAAACTGTGAGCACGGGATTTTGTACCAGCTCACGTGTTCGATGATGACGGCTTTTACGGGATTTTATCCTTGAATCACACATTTTCGAGTATCTTGACGTATCCGAATTGGAATCCTCCTCGTTACTAATAAAATTATTTAATTTAATTTAGAAATTATTTAACTAAATAAAAAAT
>CATIWQ010128917.1:0-37088 GCA_949673415.1 Euphorbia schlechtendalii | reverse complement strand
TGAAATGGATTGAGTTACATACTTGATGAAATTGATATATGATATTTATATCTATGACATCTGTGAATCAAAGATGATTCTATATGATATATGTACTTGCACAATGACCGAAGGAAATGATAAAGAAAAAGTTGTGACATGCCTTCCAAAATATTGCAATACATGTTCTATTTTACATGAACCGAAAGGTCATGTTCTGTTTTACATGAACCGAAAGGTCATGTTCTGTTTCACATGAACCGAAAGGTCATGTTCTGTTATATGGACTGAAAGATCACCAAATTGTTTATAAGGCTAGCCAGCAAATCATTTGTTAACTGTTATATGTCACATGTATCCCGGGGTAATAGTTTGGCTGGAGATGATAACCAAGCTTCTAGATGGTGAACTGCAATAGTACACAACAAATTCGGATCTAATAGCTTCTCCAGCTATCAAGAAGTGTTTGAGAAGGCTGAGCGGATGGAGCACTTTGAATCAAAGGAGCGCTAAAATAACCCATGCTTAATTATGTAATAATTAAGGTTTTAGCTACTTTGCCCTCGAGGCTGTTGAATTATTTTTGAATAAATTGAACTTTGTTTACTTGCTTGATATTCTATCAATGACATCACGCATTCTCATAAGCATACACATAATGTTTTTAGCACACATGACGCATCATGTCATGAAATTAATTTAGGTATAAATGGATTCCCCAAAGTTACTGTAATTTCAAATGATTTGACTCTTGAGAGAAAGTGAGAGAAACACATGTACTTAGACAAAGCGTGATAGCAATTGCTTCATCTTACAAAGATGAAAGATCAATGGAAAGATCTCCAAGCATGAAACATCCACTGACTCAGTCAATCAAAGGAACGAATCAGGCAAAGGTTAAAATGATCGAAGCCAGAATAGGCCAAAATGTAGACCAAGCAAGTTGGGACCAAACAACTAGCGCAATGTCACAAAGGAGTCAGATCGTTGAACACGTTAACAACTCCATCACCACCATTCATGAGACCAAACAATCAGTGCGATATTTCAAAGGAGGAGTTAGATCGTTAAACACGTCAACAACTCCATCACACGGATCACCACCATTCGTGGAACAATCAAACAAAAATCAATGTTAAAGATAAAAATGAGTCAGACCGTTGAACACATCAACAAATCCTTCACACGGCTCGCTACTATTTGTGGGGCAATCATCGCACCATCAAAGGAAACGCCTATAAACTAGGCCCATCATCACATACACCTCAAGCCACCAACCAATCGGATAGAATTGCTGAACTAGATAACAAATGAAGTCGTGGACATGGACGGTGACTGATCTACCAAATCAATCAAGTCTTACACAATTGCTATCACGCATAGGTGAAAGAAATAAATTGATGAAAAGCAATACGAATAAAAAAAATAAATTTGTATTTAGCCTGTCAATTAACACTTGGTTAGTTGAGCAAAAATTAGGGCTTCTTTTCAAAATAAAAAGGAATAGTCCGTTGAGTTGAAAACCCGAAAAGGGCGGCTCAGGCAAAACTTAGGACATCGAGAGAACCACATTGGTTAGAAAACCTAAGAGGGCTAATTGATGGCAGGAGTCAAATCATTTGAAACATTTATACCCCTGTTAAGTTCATCAATGAATTGTAATTTTTGCTGAAGCTTTATGCATATGCTTATCTTGATTGCTTGCATGCCAATGGTAGTATATCGCAAGTAAACACCCAAAAAAATCAAAAAATAAAAATTACAAGAAAGTAAATCTACTAGGTTGAAAACCTGAAAGGGCGGTCCAGGTAAAAATTAGGACAAGGTTGGATAGATTGAAAACCTGCAAGGGCGATCTATGCAGAAGTTAGAACCAATATCAAATTCATCATCTCCTCCTTGGAACGGTACGTGCACAACATTATATACCTCCAACACTTTAGGCAAACGGCCTCCAAGCAATCATTGCCGATACAATGCGGGGATTAAAGACTCATCCAAACTTTCCTTAAACCAGATCCAAGCTCTGAACTCGAATCTAATTCAATGAACCCATGGTCGTCGCTTTGAGGGAGTCATCCATGGAATCCCTAACAAGACAAACCCTAGGGGTAACCATGCACCAGCACAAGAGAAGGCTTTTCGATGAATGAAGCCCATGACACCTACAACAGATGAACATACATCATATGATAAATATTGTTCATGCATAAAATCATGCATACATTACATACGCATCACGTTAGTTACAGGTAACAACGATGCCAAACTAGGGCAACGCTATCTCAATAAATAAGAACCTCTACATGGGGAACCTACAAATAAGACGGTGGCCCACTCAAGCCTAAAGTCAACGTTGCAACATCACAAATGCCTCCTAAAACAATGGAGCAATTTCCGGGACATCCCCGAATTTCCATTAAACTTATTTATTCCTCATGTTTTAATTTTTGATTGAAGGGGCAAAAATTTTTTATTCGTATGAACTCAATCAAATAATTAAAACATGCATCACAAAATGTATTAACATTATATCTTTTTTCTGACTTGTCACAGGAAACAAGTCAACATCCCATTGAGGAAATACAAAATACAATCGAAGAAGGAAACGGTTATCTCGACTGCTGAAGAAAGAAACAATCTCATTTATCAACCGAAGATTCAAAAGCCTCATTTGCAGAGTTTGTTAACATAAAAGAGTTTTAAATACTAACTATTACATTATTAGTATCCTCATCCTCCACATGCGAAGGTTTTTCTTTCCCAATGGTCACCTTTTCGTATCAGTGCTCATTGGCTGGTTTCCCCATAGGTGTGTCTAGGGATTCTATCCACTCAAGCTTCCCATCTTTCTCGTACACCTCATTGTAAGAAGTGAAAGTATCAGTCCTGAACCTCTATCTATAGATTGGCAATACCCCAGCTAATAGCTTCACAATCATCTTAGACAGACTAAGCTTATCCTTGAGTAGCACTTGGTGGCCATCCACCTGTTGTAGTAGCATTTGAACAATTTCTTGGGTCTTTGCTTGACAGCCTTGAGATGTTGCATGGTGGTCTTTATTTCAGAATTTAAGCCATACTACTCCATTAGGGCCTTTGAGAGGTGCTTCCAGTTATGAGCTATTTCTAAAGGCAGGTTGTTATACCATTCATTGGCTGGCTCTCCTAGTGTAATAATAAAGAGCTTAGCCAACATCTTATCATCGATCCCGTTGCTCTCATCATAGTCTGGTAGCTGATCAAATGTGATCGGGGATCTCCTTCTCCCTCAAACTTCTCTAATCTCGGCATTATAAAGTTTTTGAAAAGCCACTCCTCATCATGTGCTACCGGAGGGATATGGTAATAGTTCGGCTGAAAATTCTGGAGTTGGCTAGTGTGAGTAGTAAACAACTGTTGCCATAGTTCTGCTATATTGGGAGGTAGATACTGGGGGACTGTCCATTCGGTCCCCTGTTGAAAATTGAGTTGAGGAGAAGCAAACAATGTTGTCCTTTGGTTAAACTGCCCTTGGGGGACTGTGGTGCCTTTAGGAATGACCATAAAGTTGGGAGCTAACAATGTTTGGGTCATGAATGGATATTGTGGTGGTTAGACCATGATTTTCAAGCCTGTTGATAAGTGTATAATTACACTTATTATCAATATAATTTTACACACTACTATAGTTTAAGTCATTTTTATACTTCTTATAAAAGATTTCACGTGGTATGTAGTTTTTTTTATGCAAATGCAAATACTAGGTAAATCTTGGGAGTAAAAAGATCTAAAGTGGAATTCTACGTAAAAAGAGTGAAAAAGGTGCGAAAAGATGCGTGGAACTTATAGATTTGGCTTAGGATCAAAGCTGTCGAAGATCGGTGAAGTTACAAGAAGAATTCTGAAGAAAAACACAATTCACGGTCGTGACAACAATTCACGGTTATGACTTGATACACTTCAGAAGTAGAAAATTGTCAAACGAAGATTCACAGTCGCGACTTGGACGATTTTTTGGTCAAATCTTCTTAACTACCAACCGCCAGATAAGAATGATCAACCGCCACCAACTACCAACAAAAAGATACTTATCAGAAGTTAACCAATCATGAATGGTCAAATCTTTTTAATTTTGATTTTTATTAAATGTCTCACAATGAGGATATTGTGTTCTTTAAGTGTGGGGGGACATTTGTAAAATTCCTGTCAAATCCAAAAAAAATTAAATAAAATAAAAAAATCGAAGAATTTGAAAATTTTTGTTGATTTTCATGTTATTTATCCACTATCTATTTTTATATTTTACTAACATTTGTCCAAGGTTATTGTGAGTGTTAGATATTACAAGTTTGATGTTAGTGCAAATTTTGAGCGCATGTTGAAATTGAGCGTTATTAGCACAACATTTAGCATTTGGCAAGGATGAGTGGTGAGTAACATTCGAGAGCAACATTCCAAGTAAGTTTTGATATATATGTCAATGCAACATGAATTAGTATAAGTTATATAGTTTTAGTTTAATGCTGCCGAAAAGTTTAAGTGGAGTAATATCTAATAATATTCTTACTATGAGTTTTATATGCAAATCTTGAATAAGTCCTATAAGTATTGAGTGTGTTTAAAGTGTTGGGAAACTATAGCCATAATACTTTAAAATTAATCAATAAATGATGCGGGTATTAAGAGTGAAAAATCAAAAGAAAGAGAGGATAACCAATGAGTTATACAAAAGGTGAGGAATGCTATTAAGCAGAAACTGCAGCCATTCATTGAGTGAAAAAAAAGAAAAGAAAGCATAGCATGAAAAATGGGTGCAAAGTACAAAGTACTTAAAAAACATATGCTTAAAAGAAAAAAATGAGAGAGTGGTATGGAGCATAAAATGAAACCACTAAAAAAAGGGGAGAGTGGTATGGAGCATAAAATGCAACCACTGAGAGTGTTTTAGCATATTAGGTTACCTAAAAATGCCTTGAGAGAAAATTAATCAAAGTGTGCTTTCTATATCCTTTATACTTTATACTATGCTTAAGAGAAGGAAATATTCGAGTATACATATAAAGCTTATATGAAGATGTGATTCAGTTGACTCTCCATTAAGAACAAAGGTATGCAACTAGACTATATAAATTGCACATTACTAATTTGTGGGAAATTTCGAACTTCTACTTGAATCTTATGCAACGTGGGAATGTGGTACTCACTGTAATAGTCTTTCGCCAAATGAGGTACGAACTTGATTACCAATTTATACACTTCTCTTGAATTTACCTTGAGGATGAGGCAAAAGTTAAGTGTGGGGGTATGATAAGTGTATAATTACACTTATTATCAATATAATTTTACACTCTAAACACTATAGTTTATGTCATTTTTATACTTCATATAAAATATTTCACATGGTATGTAGTTGTTTTTAGTGCAAATGCAGATACTAGGTAAATCTTGGGAGTAAAATGATCTAAAGTGGAATTATATGTAAAAAGAGTGAAAAAGGTGCGAAAAGATGCATGAAACTTAAAGATTTGGCTTAGGATCGAAGCTATTGAAGATCAGTGAAGTTACAAGAAGAATTCTGAAGAAAAACACAATTCACGATCGTGACAACATTTCACGGTCGCGACTTAATACACTTCAGAAGCAGAAAATTGTCAAACAAAGATTCACTGTCGTGACTTACACGGGTTTTTGGTCAAATCTTCTTAACTACCAACCTCTAGATAAGAATGATCAACAGCCATCAACCACCATCAACTACCAACGAAAAGACACTTATCAGAAGTCAACCAATCATGAATAGATGCCTATCCATTGTGGATAAGATCAAAGCTTCTTAACCAATCACAATGAAGTGATGCAATCTTTCACCAATGGACACAACTCTTGGTTTGGATAGACGCAACCCTTCTAACTCTATAAATAGGGCTCCAAACCTTACAAATTTCATGCAGAGTGCATGGTGTGGCATTGGAATTAGAAATCCCAAAATACTTTATTTTCTTTATTCCTTTTTTCTTGTTGATCTTTATAGCTAGTCCTTCCCTGTAAGATCGATATCTTTTATAACTACATCGTAACTGTATACTTACAGTGGTCACCATTTTTCTATTTAGATAAGCGGTACTGACAACACCTGTTCGTATTATGAACTTATATCTTATTGGTAGGAAAGTGGGAAATAAGGTTTTTGGCTTCATTATTAAATAAAAAATCCTAAGAGTTATTAGAGTCGAAACCTTGCGAACAACTATGTTGAAGGAGGATGAGACACTCAGATTCTAAGGGATCGCTGGTTTTGAGGCAAAGCTCTGAAGTGGTGGGATGGAACTATATAAAGGCATAACCGCCCATGCAGATACTACTAGTTGATGCTAACCTGGATGAAATAGACCTAAGTTAACCAACTGCTAATCAACATGCCCCTGACCCAATTGATTTTGGGGCTGAGCAACCCAGAGGGCATTAGCTTACCTTAACCCTAAATGATCATTACCCCCAAAAGGTTAACCTGTCTAAAACTAACTGAACTATCCTAGACCTTGAGCAAATTGATTCGGTTCTTGGGATAGCATTAACCAAGTTTGGTCATGGTGGTATTAGGGTTGCGAGGTTCCTATGCTAAATTGGGAAGCAGTGGTAGGATTTCAAACTGGGCAACTATGAGCGGACAACACAAAGCGGTAGGCCGAGAGCATGCGGAATGAGAGGCGCGGTCTACAGGGGTGTTTCAGTTGAAATAAAGGTATCGGGTCGGGGACCCTGAAAAAGTTTGGTAATGAAAGCGAAAACATTTTTAGATTGGTCAAACCTGAATATGTCATCTCTTAGTGTAGAGTCGCCACCTGGATTAGCTCTTTTCAGGAATTAGAGTCTTTTAAGGCCTAGCATCCTGGGGACGGCTCACTAAGACACAGAGATTCGGGTTTGGGATAAGTTACTTATTTCTTATTGGATCACATTATATTACATCTATAGAAAACTGTAGTTCTTAATTGTGCATATCCGCACTTATATCTTTTCGATTTATTATGCATGATTCACATATATTCATAAGAGGTAAATTCATACATAAAGCATTAAATAAATGCGGAAAAGTAAAGATTAAAAATTACAAAACCACGGAGGATGCAACCGCCCACCTAATCTATTAATTACATTTCCCAAAAATAATTGAAATTGCGATACCTGAAGGAAAATTAAACTCCTAGGCATAAATCTAACCTGCATCCACAACAGTTAGCACATGATATATCACAACATTTACAAGTTTGATCGATTTAATTTCGACGAGGCCTGTGTGACCTAATTAAAAACATTGATGATTGAAAATTCTTAATTTGAATAAAAAGATTCATTTTTGTTAACACATATGTTGGTCTTTTTTATTAGTGAAAATGACAGAATGGCAAAGTGTGAGGCCTGTTATCCTGGAATAATTTTTATTCCCTTCGGGGAGGTACTCTAACATGTATTTTCATAAATAGAAAAAGAAGAAGGATAAATATTACAACAATATTTACAAAGTAATAAAATAAAATAATCCCTAGAATCACATTAAAAAAAGAAATTAAGAAATATCAAGAAGCAGAAAATAAGTGGCTTAAGGAACTCAGAGACTTACCTTTTCAGCTTGAATCCACTTCGACGTATCCGTATGATCCCCTGGAGCATTCCTCGTTCATTTTTCAGTTGTGTTTGTGTGAAAAATAAATATTTATTTATCCAAAAGATAATTAGACTCGGGGTTCTAAATTTGTTTTAGACCCGAGAATATCTGAGGATTTTAGAAGAAGAAATAGATGGAAGTTGATTTAAAAATCATAAAGTTTCAATATCCAAACGTGTTTTGGATCCAAATTATTTAAAAGAAAATTTCCAACGAGCTTGCTGGAAATCCCACCAAGCCTCACTAGGATTTCCAACAAGCCCTCATGGCTCGTTGGAATCCAGCGAGCCGACGAAATGGGCTCGCCCGTTCGGCGAGCCCAATGTAGTCGGGCTTTTTCCTAATTTTTTATATTTAAATTTTTTTATATTTTTAAATTTATTTATAAATTTTACCAAAGTTTTTATTTTTCAAAATAATTAAAGTCCTTAGCAGAACATTCCCATTCGGAGATCTTCAGATAATAAAAAATCGTGTGATTCGAGGATAAATCCCTAAAAGCCGTCATCATTGAACACATGAGCTGGTACAAAATCCCATAGTCACAGCAGCCTAATGATAGGTGAGTATTAAGAGTAGAGTCCGACCTCCAAGCCTTAGGATAACCGGTAGCAATTGGATCTTGGAGATTCCTAATTATCTCAAAATTTGAGAGTCCATCTAAAGTATTGTTCTTTAGCTGATGTGGACGAAGGTGGAACTATAGCGCTTGAGCAAATTGATCATTGTAGAGAATGACTCTTAGGAGTGTTGGCCTTTTCTAGGCCGGTGTTGAATGGGGTTTGTTGGATAATTAGCACCTTGTATGAAACCTACTCGTTTGTCCCCGTGACCACCCTAAGGATCCATCATCCCAAAACTCTGACCTAAACCAAAGATTGATCTTCGATTCAAACTAAAATCTAAACTTGAACCCGAACCCAAATCTGAACCTCGAGTCTTCACAAGAATTAGTGTGTAGAATACTTTTTGATGGAAAGTTCTCTTGCCATGCCACGATGGGGGAAATCTGGATGAGGAGAGGAGTTAGCCTCTTCCAAGCCTAAACTGAAGCAAACACAATCAGACAGCTTCATCAGATATGAAATGCATGTGTAACATACTTGATGTTATGTGCGAGATGCATATGATGTGGCTGCATCACAAAGGGTAAATATGTTGTGATGCGATAAAATTTATGTTTGTCAATCCATTTAAAACAAACAGGGTTAGTCATTAGTAATATAGACATAACTCAAATGATAACAAGACTCGACCTGTGTGGTGAGGGCTTGAGGTTAAGGTGACATTTATGTGATGTCAAGTCGTGTTTGTCAATCCACTTGGAACAAATAAGTCGATTACAGTAATACCCGTGTGGTAGTAGGCTTGTGGTTGAGGTGTGACTCATATTTTGTCAATCCACTTGGAAAAAAACAGGTTGACTTCCGTAATACCCATATGCTAATAGGCTTGGTTTTAAAGTGTGATTTATGTTTGTCAATCCATTTGGAACAAACAGGTTGATTGTCATAATACCTGTATGGTAGCAGGCTTTGTTTTAAAGTGTGACTCATGTTTGCCAATCCAATTAGAACAAATAGGTTGATTGCCTTAATACTCATGTGGTAATAGTCTTGGTTTTAAAGTGTCATGTTTGCCAATCCATTTAGAACAAACAGGTTGATTGCCATAATACCCGTGTGGTAATAGGCTTAGTTTTAAAGTGTGAATTATATTTACCAATCTTTTAGAACAAATAGGTTGATTGTCGTAATATCTGTGTTGTAAAAGGCTGAGGTTATGATTTGTGTTTCCCATTCGCTTGGAATAAACAGGTTAATTATCGTAATACCCATGTGGTAAAAGGCTGGGCTTTTTTAGAATTCACAATTGTGGCTCTTTCGCATGTAGTGAGGTGGCTTTATTCGGCTTTCACACAATTGTACAAGTCCGGGTAAATAGTGCATTGTACTGTGTGACTCTTAGTGTAGTGGGTTTGTTGCCGTGAACGGGCAGAGGTTCGGGAGCCAAGTGGGCACCACTATACTTTGGGTATTTGTGATCCTAATCATAAGTAACACTGTCTTAGCATATTGTCTAAACCTAGGTGTGTGATATCAGTGTGACCTTGGGTTTGTGGTGACATGATGACCCTATCATTAACAAGTGTGTGCATAATTATGTATGCACAAAAGATGGTGGTTAAAATGATACTACATATGATGTATGATAAAAGGAAAGTGGTAAACACATAACACATAGCATGCAACACACTACCTCTGGCCTTATATCCCCTTGTGTAAGGGTTAAGGTTCTAAATCTAAGCTTTGGTCATCTTAATACCATAAGGTACTAAGGAGCGCACTTGCAAGAAGATATGCAGTTTGTTTTGGTAGACCTCGAGAAAGTATCTACATTTTCCTTATATGAGTTCGGTCATGGGTTGTTGATGTAGAAGGTTCTTATTGCACTACGATACACTCCAAGCCTCTCCCCAAACAGGTGCGAACAAGGGACATGCAGTATGGTAACAAGTGATCCACTTGCTAAGCATCCTCAGTCACCATGGGTTCGCAAATGATACTTTCACAAGCTTCTCGGTAAAATAAGGCATCCTAATCTTAAAGGTTAAGTCATCTAACGCATATGCTTTTGTACGAAATATCGTAACCGTGGATTTAACTCATTTAACAACTTTTCAATACTCATCCAAAATCTTTTAAACTTTTAAGTTTATAAAAAAGATATCCCCAGCGAAGTCGCCACTATGAGCGAATAACGTTCAACCCGCGCGATCGTCACAAGGTGCCGGCCTCGTGAGATGGGGCATGGGGGTTTTCTCGATTGGAAATGGAGTGGTTTTTAGCTTAAAGAAAGAAAATTTTTCATGTAACAAGTCTAATAAACTCAAGATCAAAACCTCTAACCTATGGTACTCAGAGTCACCACCCGGATCAACTCTTCCGGGAAAATTTAGTACAGCTTAGATCCGTTAAGCCTAAGCGATACCGTAGTTCAGAGATTCGGATCTGGGATGAGTTACTTACTTTATCGTTATTTAAGTTAACATTATTCCCATTTAGAAACCACATTTATGATACTTCAATTCAATTTAGATGTTTTCGGCTTTTGCTTATGGTTATTTAGCGCGCATGTGAAAAGCGGTAAATAAATAAAGTGCAAGAAAGTAAACACATAGGAAAGTAAATGCGCCTAATATACGCGATTAATTACATCTTAGGATGGGGATTTACAAATCGCCTAAATACATCGATATCTAAAAAATGTTACATTTGATAAAAGTGATACCTGAAGGAAATTAAACCCTAACATACATCTATCATAAACCACTTGCATCCCCAAAGGTTAGCATATGGGGATATTCCATAAAACAAATATGTACCAAGTGTACCACGTATGCTCGATTTGGATTTTGGCAAAACTTGTGTGGTCAAGGTAAAAACAATGGAGATTTTGAAGTTCTAATTTTATAAAAATGGTTCATTTTTATTTTCAACTATATTGGTCATTTTTATTAGTGAAAATGTCGCATGTTATATTGTTGGGTCGGTTATCTGGGAACTTGAGTTCCCTTCGTGGAGGTGACCTAAAACAATATTTAGAAACATAAATCTAGGATGAACATGCATAACATAGTCATTGTTTGGGTTAACAACAGTAACGATGTCATCCATATCGTTATCGACTTCCCTGTGAAGGGTGATATCGATATGGATGGCCCCGAAGCACTTCCGTTGCTACTCCAAACTTAATCAACATATTAATAGACTAAAAAACCATATCTAACTCCTAAATAATTACAATTTAGAAGTTTTTTACCCCCAATGATGCATTTCCAAACTCAGAAGGGTATTAATGGGTCATTCCAGGCCTAAACGATTCGAAACGAAGCAAGACGAATCCAATCTGCATTCTGCCAATCCAATGTCATTAACAACATCACAAATGATGTTGTTAATGATATTGGTAATGTCATTAATGACATTGGTAATGCCGTTAACGATATCGAAATTCCATACCTACAGAAAACACACAGAAACAACAGAAACAGCTAAAGAAAATCTGAAACTTTAAACTATCACAACTTTTGCTATACTTAACCGATTTGGATGATCTTTATCATTTCGAAAAGCTCAAGATGTGTAGAATATTTTTATGTAAACAAAATAATAAAAAAATTTACTTAATAGAAAATGAAACTTCAAAAAGAAAAGTATATAAATGTAAGTACAAACTCTAGGCACTCAGAGGCTTACCCCATAGTCATGAATCCAATTTCTTTAAGGGCCATGAAGTCCTCCGGGAAGCTCTCCTTATTTCTTTTAGTTGTATTTGGTTTTTGGTTGGTGATTTATCGAAAATCTTTGGATGGAATCTATTCCTTGCCAAAGTAGATGTTTTAGAAGGTTTAGTAACCTTCAAGTGAGTGATAAAGATGTTTTAGACTCTCCATTCAAGTTTATACCTTAAGTATTGCCTAAGTAATCTCTATACCTCAAGTTTGCTTAATGATCTCTAAACCTCAAGCTTTGCTTAAAAGATGAACTAAACAACAAAATTGCTTAAGAGATGAACAAGTGGACCCTTGTGACCCAAGTTCATGCCCTTTTCATAAACTTAATCTAACTAACCTAAAATCTCAAGTGTTGGTGATCAAAGTTTGGTGTTTTGCTCAAGAAAACTCAAGAATGCATGAAGAAATACTCTCTAATGTTCTCTATATCTTTTTCCCTCCTTCGTACCAATGTTATGACCAAGATTCATCCCCCCCATTCTGAAACATTCAGCCCTCTCTTTATGGAGCTCTCTTCAAACCAAAGCCAACTCCTTTTAGCTTAGGTCATACTTGCACTTTTTGCTTTTTTCACTTTAATCACTTGTCCCATGTGAAGAGGAGTGTGTGAAATCCTAGGTAAGGTGTGAGATTGTGTTTCAATCAAAGATATCTGAGCATGAGGAGGTGTGGGCTTTTGGACTGAAAATTGCAGAAAGTGCAATTTCGGTTCTACTGCAACTGCGATGTCGTTAATGACATGGCACTTCAGGCTGGGTTTTTTTATTTGAACTGGGTTTTAAGAAAAAGGAAGGCCCAAAGAAATAAAGCAAATTTTCTCCAGATAATTTCAGGAGCATGCAAGTTGTAGAAAGCTAACAAAGGAAAAAAAAATTACAGTTTCATCATCGAACTTGCGAGTCAGGAGCGAAATCCCGTGCTCACACCGATAAAGTTTTATTGGCTGACATCAAGTCCTTCTTCTCTGCTCAAAGTTCCTTAATCTTAGAACCCCAAGCCTTCAGTTTCTCATCCAAATACACAGAATTAGAAAAGGCATGTACCAAGGAATAAAGAACGAATAAAAAACTTCTAAGTTTAAAGTAAGAAAAAATGGTCGGCTATAATAATTTACCTCAAGAAGAGGAGCATGATGCCTTAAAGAAATCCTCTCTGCTGATTTCTTTTGCAAAGAAGTCATCTCCGATGGAATTTGAATGAGGCTAGCGAAGTGGTTGACAGTTGAGTCATCATCCAACTTTGCCTCAAGGTCAAGGCCCGTGGCACCGCCCTGTACAATAAAAATAGTCAGAAAATACAAATTGATGAAATACAAATAACAAAAGTTGACTTACATGAGAGATCGGTGGATTCATCTTTGGGCATTTATAAGGAAGAGAAACCGCAGAATATTCCCTTGGCCTTTTATTGCAAGTAAGGGACTCTTTTGGATTGACGACCAACGTACCACCCGGAGTCGCTTCAAACCGAGGTTCAATCACCCTCGGCACTTCAAGATTTGGAAGAGGAGATGGTGGCTCAACCTCCTTAGGAATAACATCATCTATTCCCTGAAAGGTACGCTCCTTTGCCACATTCTTGCTCCCATCAAGGAAATTTGCAGACCGAAGATGAAGCTACCTTTGGAGGGGCCATAATTTCAGCACCAACACTGTCGTTAGGCACGTAATCATCGACCTACCGAGTGAGGATACCCAATGAGGACGATTGCGGAGGAGGAAGGTCGGTTTGACTCCTAGGCAAGCACAAACTTTCTATGCCCTTTCTTCTTGGACATAGCTGCCAAGAGTTCACGGAAGGGAACAAAATTAGACATACCTACAAAAAGGAAAAAGAGGAAGTCAAAAGGAATATAGAGCTACAGTTAAAGAAAAGTAACATGCAAGCTGGGCATCGGGAACTTCAAAAAGTTTCACTTCTTTGCCTTAAATGATCTGATATTTATAGTGGCGATATCGTAGAATCTCCATAGCCTCGGTCCAATTGATGACTGGAACTTGCATTGCTTGAAGAAAATATATTACCCGAGCTTGAAATTCATCTAAGCATACATCTTCTTTCCATGAAACAGGATTCCCATGCACTTTATTCCACTGGGTCAGCCAAGGGAACATCTCCTTGCGAAAGATGGCATTGGGATCATTCATCTTTGAATTATCCTTATGAACCCCAAACCATTTACCCTTGGTTAACTTCACTGATCCTTTCTTTTTCAACATCTGAGGCAATCTCAGGCAGCACGATTTAGAGGTAAAATACAAAAGATTGTTACCACCAGTCTGAACGGGATGAAAAAACCGCCTAAAAATTGGGCCATCTAACCAAAGGGCGAGGTCGGAGCATAGCTTACTAAGGAGAAGTAACTCTAACATGGAGTTCGGTGAAACTTGCCCAGGAGAGACGTTGAATTCGCTGAAAAAGAAAGCTACTACTCGGTCAGGAGAAAACATAAATCCCCAACCAATCAACAATATATGTAATCCAAAGGTCAACTAGGGGGGTTATCGATGGTGTCAGTCGGACTAGGAATAGAACCATATACCTAACCACTTCATCTGTGGTAATAGTGGAGCGCACCAGAGCATCGGTAGTGTTGTTAACTTCCAATTTCTTCGACCTGTTGACCGTGGCCTCTGGTCTACAAACTTCCATGCACATAGGCTTCAGGGGAAAGTCTGTGCAAACTTGGGGACTTTTTAGATCGCGGCGAAGAGAAAATGAAGAGGTGGCGGTAGAAGCTAAGGCCGGATCGAATGCCTCGTCAACGTTAATGGATTCGTTTTGCGTTTGTTTGACATTGGTTGTAGGTTGATGGTGGAAGGTTCTAATTGGAACAATAGCGATGGGTTGGACTATTTCAATGGAAGGAGACACCCCTAGGAAGTGATGGCCCGAAGAAGAGGAAGAACTAGAAACTGAAATAGTAGACATGATGTTAAGAATAGAGAGAAAACTCACCAGAAATTGAGAAGCGAAGTTGCCGCTGCTTGATGAAAAATACCTTTGACAGGAAGAAAATTATAAGCTTTGGTAAAAAGTAAAAAGGAAGAGATGGAAAGCCGTTTATAGGATACCAAATAGGCGGGAAAGTTTAAATTTCGAATAAAATGAAATGATTAAAACTCATGGGGAATTGGAAACGTCAGTAAGCATTCATGAGAGATAAGCCAACTGCCAATATACCGCCTAAGTTTAAAAATAACAGTCACGATTGTAAAACACGCGCGACAGCTGCGTGCCAAAACATATCAACTAGCACGGTCATTTGAAACAAGGACGAGTTACGAATAGGGTCTGTTGGTCATACACCCAAATACACATCCTCTCCCATCGAGTGACCATGATATAATACGCCTTAAAAGGTTTTAATCACGATCTTCTTTGGGGGGACATATGATAATAATGTATATGACACACCCCATTTGAGGTTCATTAGAGTTAAATCACTAAAGGCCCACACAGAAAGCCCACTACGAATTAGGTAACACTGTCAAATGGGCAATTACAAACTGATACATTGAGATCAAGTCAAACAGCTATAATGGTGGAGATATTTCGGGAATTACGATTACCAACAGCTAGTGGGTTATCACAGCCGTTACTACGCTAATAATAATAACCACTATAAAAGAAGGACTTGGCCACGCATACCCAGGTAACACACAAATACATCTCACAGTTATAATTCTCTAGAGATTCCCCCTGCTTATAAACTCTAACTTAAGCATCTGAGTGGCTACACCAGGAGACCCGTCCTAGCCATCTGATGCTTTTAATATTATATAGGCTCCCCACGGACCAAGAGGAATCACAGAGGACTTGCGTATTAGTAGTTTGACATCAATTAGGACTGTTATTGGTCACTTATTTTACATAATATGACTATTTTCTTCAAATAACCAATTAAATTATTCAACCTTGGAGTATAAGAAATTATTGAAATTGCAAACCATATCAATCAATCAAGCCTTAAATCTTACATTAGACTAATTTCGAAAGGCAGACTCTTTTAAGGCAATTGTATGCTGAGTGATGCAGCTAAACATATTTCAGGAATTCAGCATAAACAAACAATAATAAGAGAATGAATTTGAAGTTATGAAGTGAATTTAAACCTTGTCTTCAAACTGGCATGAGATTGAGTAGATGGAAGAAACGTCGTCGGAGTGAAGGAAAAAAAAACGGCAGAAATCCTCCCTCATCGAACTCTCTACTTTTGACGACTATTGTTTTGTATATAAATTATTTTTTACCATATTTAAAATTTTTTATGCACAAAATAATATTATCACACTATTTTTCAATTGGATGTGTACATACAATGAAAACTTATGTTTTTAGCGGATCTAATTGGATAAAAAGAATGTACTAGTATTAATGATATTATCAACTTTTTTCCTTTTTTGAAAATATGTAATTTTATGTTTATTCCAAGTGGAATTGTTAGACCGAATGATATTTTATTTTTCATTAACGATTTTAATATTACAATTTAGATTTCATAAGTGGTTGTATGAGGTCAATTTCAAGTCTGTTTTTTGTACTATAAAATTTTTTAATTTTTTGTAAATTAAATAGAAATAAAATAACAAAATTATTTGAACATGCCTAATGTTACGTATAATCAAGTTCTACACACAGGACAATAAAAAGTATAGCAAAATTATTCTCAAGATAAAGTAAAAGCTTATTGAGTTTTTTTTGAAGTAATTGTAGGTGCCAGGATTCGATACCTAATCACCCCCACCCATTTTATGGATGTACTACTCGAACTATGTCTAATTGGTAGAGTAAAAGCTTATTGTAGTTATGTTGAAGTATAGTATATTAAATTATAAAAGTCAAACAATTATTATTATTATTATTATTATTATTATTATTATAAATACATATAAATAAAATTATTATTTACTAGGTTGAGTCAAGTTTTTATACAAAATCTAATCCATACCCATTGAACATTGAACTTTAACTTATTCTAAGCATTGCTTAATAAAAACACTTGAGTGTCCAATCACTTAGAAATAATATGAATAAAAAAGAATATACATTGCATGAATAAATAGAAAAGTAGAGAATATATAAATAGAGAAAGTAATGAACTAATATTCTTATTCATCATATCATTTTTAAAGGTTACAACAAGCATATATTTATAGGTAAAGTTCAAGAACATGGAAGGACATAGGTTACATGAATTAATACAATATAAAGGGAGGAAATGTTATACAAATTAATACAAATGAATGGGGGAGAGTTACTTGTAGTAATGAATGAATATGATGGACATCAATATAATATATGTAACATATATATTGATAAAATGTACATTACATATATTTCTAATACTCCCTCTTTGATTTCCATTTACGCAAACATGACACTTCCTTATTGAAAACCTTACCAAGGAAAACAATGTGAGACAAAACCTTTTGTCAAGGGAAAAATAGTACAATGTTTACTCTCCTGTTAGCAAGAATATGTTTATGCATTATGAATCTGCCTCGTTAAAACCTTGCTAAGGAAAACTCAGTGGGACAAAAACTTAGCTAGGAAAAAGAATACAATATTCATATGCAACTTTACCTTCCTCAAATATATAGTGGTCAAGACATATCCTTCAAATGAGCAATAATGATGGCATTATCTTCATAAATTATCTTCAGATCTTCTTTGGCTATCTATTTGTCACTTGTGTCCAAAATGATTTAATTTGTACATATATCATCACAATTTTATTAAATAAATGTATTTTTTGTGATACTTTTTCGGTAATATTAATCTTGTAGGGTTTTTTTGTAAATATCAGTATTAAGTGAACCATATATATAGGTAAGCTATAACAAAATTTATTAAGCGCATATTTAAATTTTCTTGCACTGTATAATTTATGAGATATTGAATATAATATTGCATCCACTTCAAGTGAATATATCTCCTTATAAAAAATCTTGGATTTTTAAGAAAATTGTGAGAATTATGGCTCAATATATCACAACATTTTTCGTTTCTCTTATATGTGTACCACACAAATTTTATTTCACTTGTTGTGTTCGAATTACAGGTCCGAATACTTTTCATTTTCAAGAAAACACAATTCTGTTCGAATTAAAGCTAAGACTTTACATTTTAGTCAATCGCATATGGTTTAACATTCTTGATCAAACTGCGATTCATGGTTTATATTTTCATTGCCGCATTATAGGAAAATATGTTATATGGTCATTTTATATCAATTCCTTCTTTTACAAGTACTAATATAACTTATTCCAATTATGGTTTTCAAGCAACTTTAGTTGTTCACACTTCAGGTGCTAATACTTCTTCAAGAAATATATATATTAGTACATTTATCCTCAATCATATTATCTTTATTATCGACGAATACAAATTTCAAGAATTTTATCATATAAACCAATTGATTATCCACTCTTCAAGCGTATTATATTTATATAGCATTATTGTAATTTATCCCTCATAAATTTAAATATTAATTGACGATGAAATATTATATTAAACTACCTTTCCGAAATTGCCATATTACTTTCTTCCCCTAATTTTGAGAAAATGCTTTCGTCAAATTATCAATATTCAAATATTGCTATAAATATATTGTAATTTGAAAGCTCAAAGTACTTTATTGATAGAGATTCATAAATTTTTAATTTATTTTCATGACTCATTTGGGTCTATTATGATGAAGCTATAGACACAAATACATTATAATTAGAAACTTTTATATGAGAATTATTGGGCTCATGATCAAAAGCTATTGTAGAGGAAATAAACAAAATTGTTTTTTTTATCTTAAGCATATAAAAAAATTGTTGCATACAATCTTGAATATCTCACACAAAATATGAAGATTTGTTCGCATAATTATCAATCAAGCAATTAAATGCAGAAGTTTAATATATGGTTCTACCAAACCATTTTTTAGTATGAACATATGCTACATACTTTAATCTCAGTTGATAAAAAAATACAAATGTGACCATTTAGTTAAAACATCAACTTCAAATGATTATACTTCTTCAGGAAGTATACTTATATTATTAACTAAATGGTTTATATTGTGGATGAATTGATCCACACATATCACATTATATGCTCTGTAAAAATTATAAAGAATTGAATTTTAACCTTGCTTTTAGAAGGTTATATGATTAATTTTCCTTACGAACAAGCAACATGAAGAAACTTTGATCTTTAATAGTTGCCCATATACATTTGTACAAATTTTCTATCATTATCGAATTGGGATTACCTAGTTGGTTTTTGCCAAAAATAATAGACATTCTTTAATGTCTTCACTCGTAGTTGTAATATATTATTCATTTATGTGAATATAAGACTCCATAAAATTCTTTGAGAAATTGGGAAAAATAATGCATTATGAATAATATATCTCCCTTTAAAACATTAATATTGGCTCTTCTAGGCCACTCAACATATTTTTTATCCCCTTTACACATAATATTTGTTCTTTCGGAGCTTTCAACTATTTCGTGGTACCCAACATTGTGGTAATATTTTTTTATCATTGACCTTGACGTTAATCGATATTGAAAAAAATAATTTCCTTTAATTTACAACTTTTGGTGGTTATTATTATCATCCATTTGATTTTCCACTTCTAGTGAAATCATTCTTATTACAATTCCATTTCAGGTAAAAATTATACATCAATTGTATTATTCCACTTCGGGTGAAATTTGCTAGCACATGGTTATACAGTTCATTTAAATTTATTCAAAGATCTGCAGGATCTTCAATAGTTAACTATTACAGTAAAAAATTCGACAATTACAACATCATTTGTAAATCAAATTAAATCAATAAAAGCATAAAAAATCTAATATTATACATCACCAAATGTTTTGATGAGTCAAAATGAAGAGTTTTTCTAACTCTTATAGAAAGTAACATCGTTCCTCATTTTCATCAATTCTGTCAATACATATATCCAAAAAAATGAGGAAAATAAGATCATTTATAATATATTAACAATAATAAAAATTGAAAATAGAGAAGAAAAACTTCCTCATTGATTAAATTTCATGAATCTTTATAATGCCCATTACCTCAATATTATAAACATCATATCAACCAAATGATGTTCTTCTTAGTATTAACCACAGAGCGAACTCATCTAGATAACATGTTAGAAATAATATAATTTAATAAGAATATACATTGTATGAATAAATAGAAAAGTAGAGAAGACAAATATAGAGGAAGTAAAGAACTAATATTCTTATTCATCATCTCATTTTTAAAGGTTACAACAAGCATGTATTTATAGGGAAAGTCCAACAACATGGAAGGACATAGGTCACATGAATTAATACAATATACAGAAAGGAAATGTTATAAAAATTAATACAAATGAATGGGGGAGAGTTACTTGTAGTAATGAAAGGATATGATGGGCATCAATATAATATATGTAACATACAAACTAACAAATATGTACATTACATATATTTATAACACTCCCCCTTTGATGTCCATTTACGTGAACAAGACATTGCCTCATTAAAAATCTTACCAACGAAAACCCTTTGGGACAAATCCTTTAGTTAAGGAAAAAAAGAGTACAATGTTTACTCCTCCTGTTCGCAAGAATATGTATATGCATTATGAATTCGCCTCGCTAAAACCTTACTAAGGAAAATCCAGTGGGATAAAAAATTAGTTAGGAAAAAGAGTACAATATTCATATGCAATTTTAATTTCCTCAAATATATAGTGGTCAACACATATCCTTCAAATGAGCAATAATGACGACATTATCTTCATAAATTGAGAAGACAAATATAGAGAACGTAAGGAACTAATATTCTTATTTATCATCTCATTTTCAAAGGTTACAACAAGCATATATTTATAGGTAAAGTCCAAGAACATGGAAGGACATAGGTTACATGAATTAATACAATATAAAGTGAGGAAATGATATACAAATTAATACAAATGAATAGGGGAGAGTTACTTGTAGTAATGAATGGATATGATGGACATCAATATAATATATGTAACATACATACTAATAAATATGTACATTACATATATTTCTAACACTCCCCATTTTATGTCCATTTACGCGAACAAGACACTACCTTATTAAAAACCTTACCAAGAAAAACCCTGTGGTAAAAAACCTTTGGTTAAGGGAAAAAGAGTACAATGTTTACTCCTAAGTTAGCAAGAATATATCTATGCATTATGAATTCGCCTCGTTAAAACCTTGCTAAGGAAAACCAGTGAGACAAAAACTTAGTGAGGAAAAAGAGTACAATATTCATAAGCAAGTTTACTTTTCCTCAAATATATAGTGGTCAAGACATACCTTTCAAATGAGCAATAATGACAATATTATCTTCATAAATTGTTGTCTTCCATGGCTATCTATTTGCCACATGTATAAAAAATGATTTAATTCATACATAGATCCTCATAACTTTGTCAAATAAATGGTATTGTTTGCCATACTTTTCCAGCAATACAAATCCTTTTGGGATTTTGATGTAAATTTCATTATCAAGTGAACTCACATGGTTAATTTGTGACAACATTCATCAAGTGCATATTTACTTTTTCTTGCACTTCCCAACTAGTGAGATGTAAAAAAGTTATTAGATTCATTGCAAAAGAATATGTCGCCATATAATCATCTCAGGTTTAGAGAAATATTATGATAAGCCTTATTTAATATCTCACTACATTTTCTCATTCCTTTCTCTAATTGAAAACCCATTTGTACAACACAAATTTAATCCCTTTATCGTTTTTGAACTATAAGTTCGAATACTTCTCATTTTCAAGAAAAACACAATTCTGCTTGAATTAAGCTAAAAGATTTACATTTTAGTCAATCACATATGGTTTGACATTCTTAAACAATATGCGATTAATGGTTCATATTTTCATTGCCACATTATTGGAAAATTATGGTATATGACCATTTTATATCAGTTTCATCTTTAGTTGTTTGCACTTCAAGTGCTAATACTTTTTCAGGAAGTATATATGGTAGTACATTTATCCTCAACCATATTATCTTTATTGTCAACAAATTTCAAAGATTTTATCATGTAAACCAATTGGTTATTCATGCTTTAAGCGTATTATATTTATATAGTGCTTTTGTAATTTATCCTTCAGGAATTTTAGTATTAATTGATGATGAAACATTATATTAAATTGGCTTTTCCAAAATTGCCTTTTTACTTTCTCCCCTAAATTTTGGGAAAATGATTTCATCAAAATAAAATTTTCAATCTTTGCAAAGAACATATTGTTTTGTAAAGGCTCAATTCATCAATGATAAATATTCATATCCAATATAAAATAATAATCTCCTTGAATGACTCATTTTGGTCTGTTGTTATAGAGTTATGCATAAAAACTGTTGGTTAATCAAGACAGTAATGAACATGCAAAGGTTGCAAGGTGGAAATTCAAAAACTTAAAATTAACTTGAGGATCTCCTAAGCATGCCATGATTGATATAATCTAAGTTAAAATATTACATAGATGCTTTTAGGTTTATAAAACATATAAAAGAAACCTAGCATCTAAAGATTAAAGCATTACCAGTTAATGAGTGCTTGATCTCTCTTTGATAGCAGCATTCCCTTTGAGAATTTCCGATGGCACAAGCTTTAAAATTAGGAGAGCCTCTATAACTTGATCCACACGGATCTTCATCGACCAAAACCTCGGAGAGGTAGAGCCCGTCGATTGACAGCAATTGCTAGACCACTCGTAAATCAACCCGAATACCAAAATTAGAGCTTTCTAAAAGAACTTTTCAATTTGTTTGGAGAAATTCGTGAAGGATCTCGCATAACAAAAGAAGAGAAGAGTAGAAATCAGAGAGAAAAAAAGCTCAAAGCTTTTTGGTATGAGTGAATAATGAGAGGCATGAATGCCTATTTATAGGAAAAATGGGAGAGTGTTAGACTCCCCCTCTAACTCCGCATGAGATAGGATAAATCCTATCCCATGCAAGCAGGTCAGCCACGAGGGTAGAGCAACCCGCGGGCTGACCCACGGGTTTCATGAGACTTCCCTCATTAGCCGCAAGCCCATGCTTGCAGCCCGTGGGCAGCGCTTGCGCACTTGCAGCCCACTAGATTTTAAGCTCATGGGGCAACCACGCGGGCCCCACCTCAAACAACACGTGTTCTTTTCGATGTCCACTTACAACGGGAAAATTCCCTTTCTCGCTCTGACTATTTTTCCCCATCGTTTCATTATTCCTTTTAATTATTATTTCGATAAAACCTATTAATAATTCTTCTCACTGATTTCACAACTTGTATTTTCGGTATAGACTTAGTCTATAAGTTCTTTACATAGTCTGATAAAGACCCAAAGTGTGTGACCTCATAGGATCCCAAAGTATAGAGCCGCTAGAGGTTAACTTAAACTTGGTTTCCCGTCTGGGAACCTTTAGGCTCAATGTTCTAGACCGTTATGGAACTCGATAGCTCTAGACGATCAAATGGGCTTTCTAGCAAAGGTGTATAATCCCCCGATACTTGGAACGTCACATGCCTATGACTTGATCCGGTTGTGCAGTAGTAACCAGTACAATACACTCCTTCCATCAGGTTAATTGCCATCCAGTTTATTAAGCTTGGATTAAGTATCAGCTCATGTAATAGTCATAACTATCCTGGAATTAGACTTGTTCACGAAGAACTCCACTTAGTGGTTTTGTATCTTGATCGATTAGAAACTCGTTCCATTAATCGTATACTTTGATCAAAGGTTTATGAGTGTGTCACTTCAACAAGGAGCCCTAAGGTGCATCTCCATTATATTACTATATAAGGAGCGATGGATCCCATCTTAACTACACAACTTACCAACATGTGATCATCGATATACCCGTAATCACCCGTGTCATCCTGATATCCAGGGTATGAGTAAGTATGACCCAAAGTAGTAACTCCTACATAAGGTAACCGATATCTCAGGTCTAAGGATACTCATACTGCAATTGCAATAAGATATAACACCAACACATAGATAGACTTATTTCTAAGTGTCTATCTTATGGCGATCTCCAATGTATTACCTGAATACATTCATGTGTTAACTCAAGGTACCACCTTCAGCTCGTGAGATTAGCTACTTGGAACTAATCCAAGGAGTAAGCCTACACTTGCTAGTCTATCCGCTCCATTGATGTCCAATCTTAATGAAACTACGACTAGGGATATTTAGACTATTCATAGTAACACGTATGTGTAATTCTCACTCCACATAGCTCCCACTATATCCTTGCACTTTTACGCTATGAATTAGTCATGGACTTTGTTTCATTAGCGCATATACATAATCAAACATATATGATACCATCGAGATACAGTAAATAGAAAGCACTGATAAGTAACAAAGATTACTTTGATTATTATTAATAATTCAAAACTATTTGTACATTATAGCTAATAAAACCATATCGCCCTAATTGCTTCTACGGTATACATCATGTCTAACAATCTTCCACTTGCACTGGAGCCAATTGGCCATGTGCTTTATACCATACTCGTGAACATGCTGGTCATGCTTAACGTGAGTAAATGGTTTGGTTAGACCATCTGATAGATTCTGATCCATTAGGACGTATTCTAAACTTATATCTTTTCTGGCTATTATCTATTGAATGAGATGGTATTTACTAAGTACATGCCCATTTTTCTGGCGAGATCGTGGTTCCTTTGCTTAAGCAATAACCCCATTGTTATCGTAATAGATCGCTATCGGATTTACAATGTTGGACACGACATCGAGATCACCAATAATTCCCTTAAGCTAGACAGCTTCATTAGTCGCTTCTGAAGCAGCTATGTACTCAATTTCTATTGTTCAATAGGCAGTCATATTCTGTTTAAAACTCTTCCAAACAATTACCCATCTATTAAACATAAACACATAACCTGACTAAGACTTATAATCATCCTTGTCAGATTGAAAACTCGCATCGGTGTATCCCTTTAAAGTGAGATCACCTTCTCCATATAATAAAAACATATCCTTAGTCCTATGTAAGTACTTGAGGATAGTTTTAACGGCCATCTAGTGCTTCTCACCTGGGTTATATTGAAATCTTCTTGTAAAGTTCAATGCATGTGAAATGTCAGGCCAAGTGCATACCATAGCATACATGATGGAATCTACCATTGACACATAGGGTATTCCATTCTTGCCCAACCTCTCTTCTTGTGTTCTCGGACACTCAGATTTAGAAAGGTTAATCCCGTGAGGCATTGGGAGATAACCCTTTCTTGACTGTTCAAGGTTAAATCTAGCCAAAACCTTGTCTATGTATGTACTTTGTGAAAAACCTATCAGCCTTTTGGGTCTATCTTGGTAAATTTTAATACCAAGTATAAAAGCTGCTTCTCCAAGGTTTTTCATGGAGAACTTCTTTGATAACCACGTCTTAACTATCTGAAAAAAAGGAATATCATTTCTTATTAATAATATGTCATCAACATATAATACAAGGAAAACGATCGCACTCCCACTAGCCTTTTATATACACAGGGCTCATTAGCGTTCGATACAAAACCGATTTCTCATTGAACCTAATATTCCTACTCCTCAATGCTTGCTTAAGTCCATAAATGGACTTCTGCAACTTGCATACCTTAGAGCTATCCACAGATGTAAAACTTTGGGTTGTGTCATAAACACATCCCTATCTAGATTCCCGTTAAGGAATGTTATTTTCACATCCATCTGCCAAATCTCATAATCGTAATGAGCGACGATGGCAATGAGTATCCTGACAGACTTCAGCATAGCCATTGCTGAAAAGATTTATTCATAGTCAATGCTTTCTTTTTTACTTTACCCTTTTGCAACCAGCCTTGCTTTATGGGTAACTATGTTACCGCCATGTCATTTTTCTTCTTGAAAACCCACTTGCATCCTATGGGCTTAATCCCACCTGGAACATCAACCAAGTTTCAGACTTGATTTTCGTACATGGAGTCCATCTCCGATCTCATGGATGAAAGTCATTTATCTGATTTTGAGCCTTCCATTACTTCCTTCTAAGTCTTGGGTTCATCATCTTCCATAAGAAAGAGATGTTTATCATCAATTATGACAAACCCGTTTCGCTCGGGAGCAATTGGAGCCCGACCTGACCTACGTAATGTCAGTGTTATAATAGGCTATTCCATGCTTACACTATCTTGTGTAACAGGTGTAGGTATAATCAATTGACTATCTATTTGATCTACTTAAGTTCCTTACTCAAGAATACTCCCACTAGCTTTCACAAGTATATGCTCATTCTTGAGGGATTGAGCATTTCTAGAAACAAGGACTTTTTATTCCTTAGGATCATAAAAGGTATACCCTATAGTCTCCTTAGGGTAACCCATAAAAAGACATGTATCAGACTTAGCACCCAACTTATCTAAACTTATCCTTTTAACATATGCAGGACATCCCCAAACTCTCAGGTGAGAAAGAGCAGATTTCTTACCATACCATAACTCATATGGAGTTTGATCAACTGATTTAGAGGGCACTTTGTTTAGTATATAAACTGTGCTCTCAAGTGCATAACTCCAAAAGGATCTGCTGAGTTCTGCTTGGCTCATCATGGACCAAACCATATCGAGTAGGGTTCGATTTCTCCTTTCTGACACTCCATTGTGTTGGGGTGTATAAGGAGGTGTCCATTAGGATGAAATACCATTATCCCTTAGATTATCCTGAAACTCCTGGCTAAAGTATTCACCGCCTTGATTAGATCGAAGGGTATTGATACTTTTCCCAAGCTGTTTCTCTACTTCAGTTTTGAATTCTTTAAAATCATCAAAACTTTCAAACTTATGCCTCGTAAGGTATAAATAACCATATCGTGAGTAATCGTCAATAAAGGTTATGAAGTAGACGAAACCCTCATGTGTCTTAACACTCATTGGACTACATACATCAGAATGTATTATTTCCAAAGTACTAATGGCACATTGACCCTTTCCTTTGAAAGGTTTCTTAGTCATATTCCCTTTTAAACAAGGTTCACACACACCATAGGAATCCCATTTCATTGGGCCTAAGTCTCCACATTTGTGTAACTTAGTTAATCGAGTCTCATTTATGTGGCCTAGACGACAATGCCATAAGTATGAGGATTTTTTATAATCTAATTTCGATTTCTTAACAATGTTCATATTTAGAATTTCTGTTGTAGTAACCAGAACATATATGATATTCAAAGATAATCCATAAGCATAGAGAATATTGTCATGCTGAATTTGACATTTATTATGAGAAAATAAAATTTCAAATTCTTTCATTGCTAGAAGTGCAACAGAAATAATATTCTTAGTGACAGCTGGAATATAATAGCAATTGTTCAAAACCAAAACTATGCCACTAGGCAAACGAAGGCTATATATCTCTACAGCTGTTGCAGCAACCCGTGCTCCATTTCCAACTTTTAGGTCCATTTCCTCTTTGCAAGCCTCCTACTTTTCCACAATCCCTGTATGAGTACCACAACTAGTACCTAATACCCAAGTAGACTCATAGGGAATTGTAGAAAAACTCTCTATCATGAACATACCTGAAGTATATACCTGACTTGGCTTCTTCTTCATTTATTCAGAAATCCGATATTTGCAATCATGTTTCTAGTATCCGGGCCTTCCGCACAGGAAACATAATCCTTTGGGTTTCCCCTTTTCAATAACCACATTTCTAACTTTCCTGCTGATGGGTTTTAAATCTTTACCTTTAATGCAAGCTTTATTCACCAAGGCATTTGTTCCTCTCACCACCAGACCTTGCTCAAAACTTCTAAGTTTCTTAATAAACTCATATGTCTTGTCAGCCCTCTTTGACATAAGATAATTTTTCACAAAAGGTGAATATTTATCAGATAGGGTTTCTATCATTAATTGAATGTCATGCTTGGAATCTATCTCGATTCCTATCTGAGCCAATCTTCTCAAATACTGTAAGTATTGATGCATCGCTTAGTGTATAGGATCCCATCATCTCTCCCAGAGTTATAAAGGAACTTCAAAATTTCATTCCACTTAACTCTCATGCCTGCATGAAGTCCTCTAAGATGAATTAGCATGGATTTTAAATCCATACCTTCATGCTGTTTCTTAAG
Organism: Euphorbia schlechtendalii; assembly: GCA_949673415.1. Lineage (NCBI taxonomy): Eukaryota > Viridiplantae > Streptophyta > Magnoliopsida > Malpighiales > Euphorbiaceae > Euphorbia > Euphorbia schlechtendalii. Next base: position 9,005 of record CATIWQ010128917.1, on the reverse strand, counting down.
CTTCAAGCTCATAGTCTCGAGCATCACAAGTAATACAATGAAATCATCTCGCTTGAGCCTAAGATATGCTTCTTTCTCTTGGATAGAAGCGTCAGCATCAGGATTGACTGGTTTCGGATTATCCAAGATAGAATCCATGTGGTTTTTCTCAAGTTCCTCTCTAAGAACTTTGAACCAGTCATCAAAATTGATCCCTATTAGTTTGGTGTCAAGTATCGGGCGAAGGTTTATGTTTGGATTCATTATTCAACCTAGATATAAGATAGTATTTGTTTAGACATCAACATATGTACATGAATTTAATATAAGGTCTTCAATTAAAAACTTAATTGCCTACTATTTTATCGACATTTAAATAGCCCCTTCTATTCAAATTCGGGAAATTTGGTTGAACCAATTTTCCTTAGTAGGTAGCATCCATAACTACTCATCATGACCCCCACTATTGCAGGTCAAGTCATAACAATATAACCATGGTTGGAACCCATCTATTTGCATCCCTTACAAATGCTAATCTATTTGAGTTCTCTTTCTCGAGACGTGCATACCAATTGCATGACTCCTCAAATGTGTCTCCAATTCAGCATTAGCTCTAATAATATGGACAACTAACCCTCTTTAGTTAAGGCACTAACCCCATATAGTCTCATGACCAAAAACATGTTAAAGGAAGGCATGTTGTACATGTTCTTACATCCGTTAACAAGGCTCGTATCACAACATATGATGGGAAAACATTTTTCCACCTTAATATTATTGTAAGGATTTCATTGGTGCCACTGGTCTCACCCTAGTCTAGGTCTTATACGATGGATATGATTATGAAATAATAATTCCAGGCTATTAGGAATTATTAACTCTAAGGGAACATTCTCTGACTGGTATATCATAATCATTCCATTATGCTAAGACTCCACATAGCACGCAAAATAAACAAGGTCCATATTTAAGTTTTTGCACCTATGTCTACATGTTTTAATTTTAACAACTTAAACCACGTTTGTAAAACCATATGCGGAATAAATTCCTAAACTATAAATCGACTAAGTCATAAACATCCATTGGGTATACTTGAATCTAATACCGATGGTAAATTCCAGGTAGGAGAGGCCCCCTTAAAGTGAATGAGCAGCCTTGTGCATTCCTTGTCAGAATTACCATGGGCACTTTGATTCTTTATGCCACAGATAATTATGATTTAAAGATTTCATTCTTTACTTAAGTGAAGTACGGGATGACCCTTAATTAAAGGATTTACCCATGTGGTAAAACATTGCTAATTTTACATAATAATCACCTAGACTAAGTTTGAGCAAAACCTTAATCTAGTTATCACATCATTTTCTAATATGCATAGCATACTTTAATCAATTTATAGAAAATCACATTTTAACATAATACAATCAATCATGCATAGCATAAGGAAAGCTCTGATACCAATGTTGGTTAATCAGGACAGCAATTGAACATGTAGAGTTTGCAAGGTGGAAATTCAAAAACTTAAAAGTAACTTGATGATCTCCTAAGCATGTCATGATTGATATAATCTAAGTTAAAATGTTTCATAGATGCTTTTAGGTTTATAAAACATATAAAAGAAATTTAGCATCTAAAGATTAAAGCATTACAAGTTTATGCATGCTTGATTTGGAAGTGACGTTCCCTTTGAGCAATTCTGACGGTACAAGCTTCCAAACTAGGAGAGCCTCTATGACTTGATACACACGGATGTTCACCAACCAAAAACTCGGAGAGGTAGAACCCCGTCGATTAACAGCAATTGCTAGACCACTCGTAAATCAACCTGAAAACCAAGATTGAAAGCTCCCTTAAACTTAGAGCCTTCTAAAAGAACTCTTAAATTTGTTTAGAGAAACTTATGGAGGATCTCGCACAACAAAAGAAGAGGAGAGTAGAAATTAGAGAGAAAACAAGCTCAAAGCTTTTTAGTGTGTGTGAATAATGAGATGCATGAATGCCTATATAGGAAAAACGGGGGAGTGTTAAACTCCCCCTCTAACTCTGCATGGGATAGGATAAATCCTATCCCATGCAGGCGGGTCAGCCATGTGGGTAGGGACACCCGCGGGCTAACCCATCAGTTTCATGAAGGAAGCCCTCATTAACAGCAAGCATAGGCTTGCAGCCTGAGCTAGGGGCTTGTGGGTGCAAGCACGGGCAAGCGTTGCCATGGGCAGCGTTTGCGCGCTTGCAACCCTCTAGCGCGCGGGCCCCACCTAGAACAAACCATGTTTTTTTTGGGGCCCACTTGCAACGGGATAATTACCTTGCATGCTCTGACTATTTTTCCTATCTTTTCATTATTCCTTTTAATTATTAATTCAGTAAAACCAATTAATAATTCTTCTCACTTATTTCAAAACTTGTATTTTTGATATAAATCCAGTTTATAGGTTCTTTACATGGTCCTATAAAGACCCAAACTATGTGACCTCATAGGATCAAAAAGTATAGAATCACTAGAGGTTAACCTAAACTTAGATTCCCTTCTGGGAACCTTTAGGCTCTGTGTTCAAGATCGTTATGGAACCCTATAGCTCTAAACGATCAAATGGGCTTTCTTGTAAAGGCTTATGATTCCCCAATACTTGGAATGTCACCTGCCTGTAACTTGATCCGGTTCTATAGTAGTAACTAGTACAATACACTCCTTCCATCATGTTAAGTACCATCTAATTTATTGAGCTCGAATTAAATGTTAGCTCATTTAATAGCCGTGGTTATCTTGGAATTAGACTTGTTCATGGAGAACACCAATCAGTGGTTTGTATCTTGATCGATTAGAAACTTGTTCCATCAATCATATACTCTGATTAAAGGTTTATGAGCGTCTCACTTCAACAAGGGGCCCTAAGGTACATCTCAGTTATATTACTATATCAGGAGCGATGGATCTTGACTACACAACTTACCAATATGTGATAATCTCTAAACGCGTAATCACCCATGTCATCCTGATCGCCAGGGTATGAGTAAGTATGACCTAAAGTATAGCAACTTCTACATAAGGTAACAGGTATCTCAGGTCTGAGGATACTCGTATTGCTACTACAATTAGACATGACACGAACATATGGATATAGTTATTTCCGAGTGTCTATCTTATGGCGATCTCTAATGTATTACTCGAATGCTTTCATGTGTTAACTCAAGGTACCACCTTCAGCTCATGAGATCGGCTGCTTGGAACTAATCCAAGGAGTAAGCCTACACATGTTAGTCTATCCGCTCCATTAATGTCCAGTCTCAATGAAGCTACGACTAGGAATATGTAAACTATTAATAGTAACACGTATGTGCTGTTCTTACTCCACATAGCTCTCACTATGTCCTTGCACTTTTACGCTATGAATTAGTCACGGACTTTGTTTCATCAATGCGCTTATACATATTCAAACATTTATGATACCAGCGAGATACAATAATAGAAAGCACTTATAAGTAATAAAGATGCCTTTGATTATTATTAATAATTCGAAACTGTTTGTACATTATAGCATATAAAGACATATCGCCCTGATTGCCTCTACAGTATACATCATGTCTAACAATCTCCCACTTGCACTAAAGCCAATTGGCCATGTGCTTTATTCCATGCTCTTTAACATGATGGTCATGTTTAACTTGAGTCAATGGTTTGGTTAGCCCATCTGCTAGATTCTGATCCGTTAGGACGTATTCTAAACTTATATCTTTTCTGGCTACTATCTCTTGAATGAGATGGTATATACTAAGTACATGCCCATTTTTCTAGCGAGATCATGGTTTCTTTGCTTGAGCAATAGCCCCATTGTTAAGGCAATAGACCACTATCAGATCTATAATGTTGGACACCACATCGAGATCACCAATAAATCCCTTAAGCCAGATAACTTCATTAGCCACTTTTGAAGCAGCTATGTACTCAATTTCTGAGGTTGAATCAGCAGTCGTATCCTGTTTGAAACTCTTCTAAAGAACTGCCCCTCCATTAAACATAAACACATAACCTGAATGGGATTTATAATCATCCTTGTTAGATAGAAAACTCGCATCGGTGTATCCCTTTAAAGTGAGATCACCTTCTCCATATACTAAATACATATCCTTAGTCCTACGTAAGTACTTGAGGATAGTTTTAACGGCCATCCAGTGATTCTCACCTGGGTCAGATTAAAATCTGCTTATAACGTTTAATGCATGTGAAACGTCAGGCCAAGTGCATACCATAGCATATATGATGGACCCTACCACTGAGGCATAGGGTATTCCATTCATGCGGAGTCTCTCTTTTTAGGATCTCGGGCACTCAGATTTAGAAAGGTTAATCCCGTGAGATATTATGAGATAACCCTTTCTTGACTGCTAAAGGTTAAATCTAGCCAAAACCTTATTTATGTATGTACTTTGTGAAAGACCTAAGTCTCAAGCATCATAAGTGATACAATGAAAGCATCTCTGTTGTGCCTAAGTTATCCTTCTTTCTCTTGGATAGAAGCGTCAGCATCAGGATTGATTAGTTTCGGATTATCCAAGATATAATCCATGTGGCTTTTCTCAAGTTCCTCTCTAAGAACTTTGAACCAGTCTTCAAAATTTATCCCTGTTAGTTTGGTATCAAGTATCGGGCGAAGGTTTATGTTTGGATTCATTGTTAAACCTAGATATAAGATAGAATTTGTTTAGACATTAGCATATGTACATGCATTTAATATAAGGTCTTTAATTAAAAGCATAATTTCTTACTATTTTATCGACATTTAAATAGCCCATTCTATTCAAATTCTAGAAATTTTGTTGAACCAATTTTTCTTAGTTGGTAGCATCCATAGTTACTCATCATGACCCCCACTATCGTAGGTTAAAGTCATTATAATATAACCATGGTTAGAACCTGTCCATTTGCATCTCTTGTAATTGCCAATCTATTTGAGTTCTCTTTCTCAAAAAACTTGTGTACCCAATTGTACGACTCCTCAAATGTGTCTCCAATTCGACATTAGCTTCAATAATATGAACAACTAACCCTCTTTGGTTAATGCATTAACCTCATCTAGTCTCATGACCAAACACATGTTAAAGGAAGGCATGTTGTACATGTGCTTACATCCGTTAATAAGCCTCGTATCATGAATTATGATGAGAAGATATTTTTCAGCCTTATTATTATTGTAGGGATATCATTGGTGCCACTAGTCTCGCCCTAGTCTAGGTCTTATATGATGGATATGATTATGAAATAATAATTCCGGGCTATTAGGAATTATTAACTCTAAGGGAACATGCTCTAATTAGTATATCATAATCATTCCATTATGCCAAGACTCCACATCGCAAGCAAAATAAACTAGATTCATGTTTAAGTTTTTGCACCTATGTCTACATGTTTTAATTTTAACAACTTAAACCATGTTTGTAAAACCATATGCGGAATAAATTCACATACTATAAATCGACTAAGTCATAAACATCCCTTGGGTATACTTGAATCTAATACAATGGTAACTTCCAGGTAAGAGAGACATCCTTATAATGAATAAGCAGCATTATCCATTCCTTGCCAAAATTACCACGTGCACTTTTTAGTTATACCACGGATAATTATGATTTAAAGATTTCGTTCTTTAATTAAGTGAAATATGAGACGATCCTTAATTAAAACATTTACCCGTGTGGTAAAACATTGCAAATTTTACATGACAATCACCTAGACTAAGTTTGAACAAAATCTTAATCTAGTTATCACATATTTTTTTATAATAGGAAATGAAACCTATATCATGCATAGTATACTTTAATCAATTTAAAAAAAATCACATTTTAACATATTACAATCAATCATGCATAACATAAGGCAAGCTCTGATACCACTATTGGTTAATCAAGATAGTAATTGAACATGCAAAGGTTGTAAGGCGGAAATTCAAAAACTTAAAATTAACTTGAGGATCTTCTAAATATGACATGATTGATATAATCTAAGTTAAAATGTTCCATAGATATAGCATCTAAAATTTAAAGCATTACTAGTTGATGCATGCTTGATCTCTCTTTAGTAGCGGCGTTCCCTTTGAGCAATTCCGATGGCACAAGCTTCCAAACTAGGAGAGCCTCTACGACCTTATCCAAGCGGATCTTCACTGATCAAAACCTCGGAGAGGTAGAACCCGTCGATTGACAACCATTGGTAGATCACTCGTAAATCAACCAGAAAACCAAAATTGAAAGCTCACTTAAACTTAGAGGCTTCTAAAAGAACTCTTCAAATTGTTTGGAGAAACTCGTGTAGGATCTCACACAACAAAAGAAGAGGAGAGTAAAAATTAGAGAGAAAACAAACTCAAAGCTTTTGGCGTGTGTGAATAATGAGAGGCATGACTATTTATAAAATAAATGGGGGAGTCTTAGACCCCCTCTAACTCTATATGGGATAGGATATATCCCATTCAGGCAGGTCAGTCGCGTGGGTAGGGCAACCGGCGAGCTGACTAACGGGCTTCATGAGGGAAGCCCTAGAGGGCTTTCCTCATTAGCCGCAAGCATGGACTTGCGGACCGCACAAGCTTTACCATGGGCAATGCTTGCAGTCCGTTAGCTTATAAGCTCGCAGCACAGCCACGCGAGTCCCACCTCGAATAACTTGTGTTCTTTTCGGTGCCCACCTGCAACGGGAAAATTCCCTTGCTTGCTCTGACTATTTTTCCCTATCTTTTCATCATTCCTTTTAATTATTAATTCGGTAAAACCAATTAATAATTCTTCTCGCTGATTTCACAACTTCTATTTTCTATACAGACCTAGTTTATAGGTTCTTTACATGGTCTGATAAAGACCCAGAGTGTGTGACTTCATAGGATCCCAAAGTATAAAGTTGCTAGAGGTTAACCTAAACTTAGTTTCTCGTCTATGAACCTTTAGGCTTAGTGTTCTAAACCGTTATGGAACACGATAGCTCTAGACGATCAAATGGGCTTTCTAGCAAAGGCGTATGATCCCCCAATACTTGGAATGTCACGTGCATGTGACTTGATTCGGTTGTGTAGTAGTAACCAGTACAATACACTCCTTCCAACAGGTTAAGTACCATCCAGTTTATTGAGCTTGGATTAAGTGTCAGCTAATGTAATAGCCGTAGCTATCTTGGAATTAGACTTGTTCACGAAGAACAACACTTAGTGGTTTTTTATCTTGATCGATTAGAAACCCGTTCCATCAATCGTATACTCTAATCAGAGGTTTATGAGTGTGTCACTTCAAAAATTGCTAGTCTATCCACATACTGGGGATATTTAGACTATTCATAGTAACACGTATGTGCAGTTCTCACTCCACATAGCTCCAACTACATCCCTTTACTTTTACGCTATGAATTAGTCAGGGACTTTGTTTCATCAATGCGCATATACATATTCAAATTATATGATACCAGCGAGATACAATAAATAGAAAGCACTCATAAGTAACAAAGATGCATTTGATTATTATTAATAATTTGAAATTGTTTGTACATTATAGCTAATAAAGACATATCGCCCTAATTACCTCTAGGGCATACATCATATCTAACAAAAACTGCATAACAAAAACTCTTAGATGAGAAGTAATGGCTTATGACCAAAGCTAGCAATATGGGAAAAATAATCATAATAGCTTTTTGGTCTTAAACATATATTGCTTATCCTTTATACAAATGAAAAAAATATTTGTTCATATAATCATGGTCGTGAAATAAAATGCAGACGTTTAGTGTATGGTTCTATCAAACCATTTTTTAGTATGAACATATGATACATACTTTAATCCTAGTTGATAAAAAAAATACAATTGTAACCATTTAGTTAAAACATCAACTTCAAATGATTGTACTTCTTCAAGAAGTATACTTATATTATTAACTAAATGATTTATATTGTGGATTAATTGGTTCACACATATCACATTACATGCTTTGTAAAAATGATATGGAATTGAATTTCAACCTTACTTCTAGAAGATTATATAATTAATTTTTCTTGTGAACAAGCAACATGGAGAAACTTTGATCTTTAATATATATACATTTTCACAATTTTTCTCATCATTATTGAACTAGGATTACCTAATCGGTTGTGCCAAACATAATAAGTATCTGAATCTATAAACTTCCGGTTTATACTTAAATTGGCTTGAAATATGTTTATAATATAGACATTCCTTAATGTCGTCACTCGCAGTTGCAATATATTATTCATTTCTGTGAATATAAGACTATAAAATTCTTTGAGAAATTGGGAAAAATAATGCATTATTTATTATAATATATCTCCCCTTTAAAACATCAATATTGGCTCTTCTAGGCATTACGTATAATATTTGCTCTTCTGGAACTTTCAACAATTTCATGTTACCCAACATTGTGGTAATATTTTTTTATCATTAACCTTGACGTCAATCGATATTGAAAAAAAATAGTTTCCTTTAATTTACCATTTTTGGTGGTTATTATTATCATCCATTTGATTTTCCACTTCTAGGGAAATCATTCTTCAATTTTGCAATACCATTTCGGGTAAAAATTATTTATCAGTTGTATTATTCCACTTCGATGTAATTTACTAGCATATGGTAATGCAGTTCCTTTAAATTAATTCAAAGATCTACCTGATCTTCAATAGTTAACTATTACAATAAAAATTCGACAATTACGACATCATTTGTAAAACAAATTTAATCAATAAAAGTATAAAAAAATCTAATAATATACATCACCATTTGTTTTGATGAGTCAAAATTGGGAGTTAGCTAACTATTGTAAAAAGAAACATCGTTCCTCCTTTTCATCAAATAATTCTGTAGGACCCAGTACAGGTGTTAAACAGGTCAAAGGGGGGGTGAATGACTCTTTTTCGAGTTTTAGTTTAACTTCAGAAGACTGCTTCAGAAGTTGCTTCTGAGTAAGTATTAGTTACTCAGAGTCCCCCTTTATAATTTATATATTTCAGATGCGGAAATAATGGATATACAAA